>JANTQA010000065.1:0-87525 GCA_027625915.1 Anaeramoeba flamelloides
CTGATATTTAAAAATCAAAACACACAATAAACAACAAATTCATAAACACAAATACAATTCAACAATTAAATCCAACACAAACATTCATAAACACAACAACAAATATTATATAATACTATCAACAATAACAACTCTAACAACAAACACAATCAAACAACACATACACACAATATAAACAATATTAAACTCAAAACCAAACAACACCATCACAATTAATCAACATTGAAAAACATATCTCAACCAATATCTAAAACAAACGAAAAAAACAATTAATATAATACCACAAACAATACAATAAAAACAAATCCTCACACCAATCTTAATACAAATAAAATATTTAACAAAACCATAAAATAATATACATAAAACCCTCGATTATAAAAATCTAAATACCAATGAAAATAAATAAAACAAATAATATCACAATAAAACTTCTTTCTCTCAATAAAATTATATGTTAGATTTGAAACCGGTGTACACAAATAAAATCATATAAAACAATATCAAACCTATAAAACCACACTTATAAATAATACAGACAATACCAACAAAGATACATATCAACAATAAAATAACTTCAAATTAATTTCTTCAATTTAACATAAAAAGATTTACTAAAATGCTTCAAGAAATTATCATTAAATTCGGGATTTTCTCAGTTTATATAAAATATGTCAGATAAGAGATCCTTCAAATTAGAAAATGACTATAATATTCAAATCAAAATAAAATATAAAAAAACTCATTCAAAAAAGGGTTCAGGGGTGTAGATAATAATGAATATAGGTAAGGTTTAGGTTTGGTACATAAATATATATTTTTAATTTTTTTTTTTTTCAAAAAAAAAAAGCTTTGAGTTGAGTAAGCTAAAGAATTCAGACATAATTTCATAACAAGATTAAAACACACACACAAACATACACGCAGACACACATGGTTATATATATATATATATATATATATATTTGAACTAAATTTAAGTCACTTGAAAGAATAACAATACTGCCTTTTGCATCCAATTTGTAAATAATTTTGATTTTATAAAAATATGAAATTCTATATTATTGTATATTTGTTATTGTTTTCATTTTCCTTTTTTTACATTAAAGTAATCTGTTTTATTAGATCTGGAATTTTTTTTTTTAATTCAGATTTAACTATAGAAGATTAATGTATTAAATTCCTTGAATAGAAAAATCAACAAACAATCAGTTGGTGGTTTCTGTAATTTGATCGATCAACAACATTTTTGGGAGAAATTTCAACAAATTTACTAATTTACTGTTTTGTTCAGCTTCTTCATTTCATCATTTCATATTTTTGGAAACACAAATATTTATTTTTTTGGAAAAAATAGAGTTTTTTCAGATGTATTACTTTTTCGGGATTATCAACACTAATCATGAAGTTTATTTTTTTAGATCCTTTCTAAATTTTTAACAGTTAGTACATTAATTCAAAAAAAAAATTTTTATTTTTAGGATCTGTCTAACATTAGGGGAGAGAGAGAGTATAAATTTTTATTCTTTGATTTTAGAAACAAACATATATAATAATCTCATTTCTACTTTAGTAGAAATGAAAGGCCATCTTTAGATGGCCTTCAAAACATTTCACAAAAACTCAAACACAGATAACATCAACAATAAACAATTTAATATTAACACTTATAAAACAAAATAACATAACATAAACTTACAAACTCAACAATACAAAATCTACACAAAATAATTACTTACACACATATAAAATATCACAACAAAACGAACAATGTCAAACTAAACACGAATAAACTAAATAATCAACACACCATAATAAATCTAATACAAATATTAATAACAATAATTATTAATTCAACAAAAACATCAAATTTATCTTCAACATAACAAAACAAACAAATAAATTTATCAAACATAAACCCTTTAATAAATGAAATCAAGAATAATAAAAACAGAATAACAACGTTTTAGAAATACGAACTTATAAACCAAATTACCACACTGGATAATGATCCAATCACTATCAAAAACATGAAGTGATCCCTATATCAGATAAATTAAAATCTAGATAAAAATTTCATTTTATAAAAAATAATAAACTAAAAAAATTTGAGATAACTAAACTCTATATCCATTATTAAGCAACGAAAAATTGAAAAAGAACAATAATCACGTTTTAAGATCTTGAAAAAATGAAGATCCTTACAAACATTTTTGATAAATGTACATAACTGTAGAAGATCGAATGTATATGAGTTTTGATCATCAAGTTGCTTGAAATTTCTTATTTATTTCCATACAAATCAGAACAATTCGTTCCAAGGAATTGGGACTTTCTCCTACTCTTTGTTTTTTTTTTTTTTGGTTTTGGTTAGGTTAGGTTAGGTTAGGATAAGTTGTTTTTGTTGTTGTTGCTGTTGTTGTTGTTGTTGTTGTTGTTGTTGTTATTGATGGTTGATTGTTCCTTTGCTTGCTAATGTTGCTAACCATTCACTGTTGATACAAGTACCTTCATTTTCATGCTGTGCAAGAAACCACCGTGGTGGCACAGAAGTGACAACTTTGGCACAGAAGTGAGTGGGTAATTATTGGATTTTTCAAGTGGATTATATATTGACACTCTATATATATAGAGTACAATTATGAAATTATATAGATCTTGAATATTTAATGTTTAATAATTAATGTTAATGTTAATGTTAATGTTAATGTTAATTTTAATGTTAATGTTAATGTTAATGTTAATTGTTAATGATTATTGTTTACTATTTAATTATAATGATGTTTCGTATTTCTTGTTTATGATTATTTTGATTAATGATTATTGTTAATGATGAATGATGACTGATGAATAAAACTGTTCCAACCCAACTATGAAATCTCTGGAAAGCATAGAAAATACTTTTTTCTTATTCATACTTGACTTTTCATGTTTTAGGAAAAGGTTTTTTATTTTTATGTGACAGCCTATAACAAAGGGTGAAATTTTATTCTAGAACAAAAATTTCCCTTTTTTTTTTTTTTTAGAATTTAGAATTTAACCTTTCTCGATGCTAAATAAATTTTTGGAAAAATATTATTTTTTGATGGTTTTTGGTGAAACTTAAAATATAAAGTCAAAACCATTTCAAATTTTATTAGATCATTAAATTGGATCTTGGAATGGTATATGCTTTGTTTTGAATTTTTGAATTTGTTTACAAAAACATACTGGTATTTGAATAATAAATGGGATTTTTTTATTTTTAACTCTTTAAGACAGAACTTTAAAACTTTTTATAAATAGAAAAGAAATATTTTCCATTAAAAAATACCTTATTTAAACCATAAAATTTTATAAAAATCGTTGTGAAACCATAAAATGTATATTTTTGATATATTTGAAGTTTTTTGGTTTTTTTTTTTTTTTTTTTTTTTTTTTATTTTTTTTTCTTGGGTTTTTTTAAACTTTTTTGGATTTAATAAAAAAGTCAATTTATATGTCTGCCAATTTTCACTAAGGTTTGAAACAAGTATATTATTATTTTGATAATTATTATGATTTTTGAAGATGATTATCAATTCTAATATTATTTGTTAGTGAAATTTAAGTTTTTCCAAAATTATTTTAAAATTTGAAAATTTCCAAAATGTTTATTGTAATTTGAAAATTGATTGATTGCAATTAAAATGAAAATTGATTGATTATTGATTGATTTGATAATTTGATTGATTGATTGATTGATTGATTGATTGATTGATTGATTAATTGATTGATCCAGATTAAAAATTGATTGAGATTAGAAGAATGTAGATTGAATAATTTGAAGTTAATGAATGTATGTTTGAATGAATTGTATTGAATTAAATGAATTAGTGTATCTACAAAATGAATTGAATTGAATTGAATGAATTAATGAATGAATGACTGAATTAAAATTGAATATATTAAATTGAATAAATTGTCATTGTTTTAGTATGGATCTTGTGAATGTGATTCTGATCCTACATATATATGAATTTAATTTAAATTGAATTAGTATGAATTGATTTTGTTTTTGTGTTTTTTTTTTTTTATTTTTTGTGGTTTTGTTTTTGTGTTTTTTTGGATTAGATTAGATTAGATTAGGAAAATATGTTTTTGTGGATTAGTTGATTTGTTGTTGTTTTTGTGGATAGGTTGTTGTTGTTGTTGTTGTTGTTGTTGTTGTTGTTGTTGTTGATTGTTGATGGTTGTTGTTGTTCGTTGTTCTAAATATGTTACTTGGCTTGCTAATGTTGCTAAATTCCACTGTTGATACAAGTCCCTTCATTTTCATGCTGTGCAAGAAACCACCGTGGTGGCACAGAAGTGACAACTTTGGCACAGAAGTGAGTGGGTAAATTTCTTGGATTTTTCAAGTGGAATATATATTGACACTATTTATAGAGTACAATTATGAAATTATATAGATCTAGAATGATACATGATCAATGATTAATGTTAATGTTAATGTTAATGTTAATGTTAATGTTAATGTTAATTTTAATGTTAATGTAAATTGTTAATGATAGATCTTGAAGTTTAGGTTAGTGGTTAAGTAATTCTGGATTGAATTTCTCTGTTTTTATATCATATTTTTATTATTATTAAGATTTATTTCATATTAAATAATTCCAATCCTTTGATTTGATTTGATTTAGGTTAAGTTTTTTTTTTTTGATATTTTATGAAAAGAAGAAAAAAAACTCTTCAAATCGAAAGGTATACCCTTATTAGAAATAATGACTTGTCGAGTAGGTACATGAAGTAAGTTCTGATTAGAACTCTTCTAAATCTGGATTTTTACCTAAAATCATTTTTTTTTTAATTTTTTTTTCTTTCTCTATTATTCAAATGAATAAACATTCTTTGATACTCTATATTTGATTTTATATAAATAATTTTTTGAATTAATATTTTTATAAGAAAATTTTGAACTATTTTGAAAGTCATTCTGATACTGACAAATTGAGACTATGTAAAACAAGAACAAAATTTTATGAAATCTATCATTTTGAGAGTTTTTTAATGATAGTATTATTATAAAAATTTTGAATTTGGTTGAAAAAAATTGTAAAAAAAGGTTTGGACCATATGTATAAAAACACTTTTTTGAAAATTTTTGAAATTTCATGATTTGAGATTAGGAAGAAAAATATGATATCAATGTATTGTATCTTTGAAATAAACAATGTTTTATAGAATTGAATATTTGAGTATACTCAGTATCTTCAGATTTTCTGTTTTATTATTTTTGAAAATTTTTTGAAAAATTTGAAAACATGCTTTGACCATAGATATAAACACATTTTTGAAATTTTGAAAATTTTGAAAATTTTGATTTGTGATTTGGAAGAAAAATATAATAATAATGTATTGGGTATTTGAAATAAACAATTTTTTATTATATAAGTATTTGAATAGGTATTATTTTAATATTTTGTTTTGAATAAAATTTGGAAAAAATGGAAAAATTTATCTTACAATAATTTTTTCAGATAAATATCATTATTCTACTTTTAATTATTAAAATAATTTAATCTCATTTCTATGTTAAATTGAGTTCCACTTTTAATATACTTACTTTCAACATATTTTTCAGGTACAATTAAAAATATAAATTTGAAATACACTAAATTCAAAAATTAATTAAAATAATTTAGGGTTTTTTAAAAAATTTCCAAAAAAAATGTTATAAATTTCATTTTTTTAATTGTTAATTAAATTCCTTTGAAAGGATATGTATAAATTATTCTTGTTAAGGAATGTTGTCGGAATTCTCCTACGTACCCAACTGAAAATTTTCTTTTCTTTTCTAAAACAAAAAAAAAAAAAAAAAAAAAAAAAAAAGCAGAATATATATTTACGCACCTAACATATTAGGTGCTATATTACCTACACCCCCAAACCCCCTGAAGGGGGCCTTCCTACCTAACCTAAATGTAATAATTAGTTGAATAAATTAGTTAAAAATCCTCTGTTTGATGAAATTATATTATTATACTATTGCCAGTTCAATTTTTAATATAAACTATCATTCAAAATCATTGGCCCATCAAAAATCAAAATTTAAAGAAAAATATTTTTAATACTTGTAGTTATCTATTATAATATCAAAATTTTTATTTTAGTATTTGGTTCACTACTCCAAGGGGTATTTGTTTTTCTTCAAAAAATAAAATAAAAAAAGTTAAAAAAAAATTTTTAAAAAAATTGTGACCATTTATTTTGAATGAAGCATTACATGAAAAAAAATTTTTTTAAAAATTAATAAAACCCATTTATCGATTCTCCTTCCGTTTGAATAACTAAATCTAATCTCTTTGTCATATTTGAAACCAATTTTTCCATTAATTCATCTGTTACTTCTTTCAAATTTTTTCATTTTCATTTTCCATTTTAACAAAACACTTTTGAAAAAATAAAAAAGAGAAAAAATGATTTATTTGCAAACTTTTCATTGTGAGAGGAAAAACTTCAAAACGATACAAAAGCAATTCAAAATTCAAATGTATCTGGCCATTTATTATGAAATTTAGTTTATATGAATAAAATAGAAACAATTTAGACACAATATAAAACCCTTGAAAGAATAAAAATCTTTAATTTTACATGCAATTTGGAAATAATTTTGGATTTTTTTCACAAAATATGAAAATTCATTATTCTGTCTAAATTGTTTTTTTGTTTTTGTTTTCATTTCTCCTTTTTTTACCATTTCGATAATCCTCTTTTATTAAATTTCGATCTCAAATTTTATTTTGATTTAACGATAGAAAGATTAATTGTTGAGTTTGTTGAATAGAAAAAATCCACATGCAATCATTTGATGCTATCTTTACATTTGATCGATCAACAATTCTTTGTTGGAGGAATTTGAACAAATTTACCAATATAGTTTTTTTGTTCAAACCTGTTCATTTCATCATTTTAGAAATAATAAAATTTTTAATTTTTTGAAAATTTTAGGTTGTTTCAAAAATTTCCTTTTTTCTGGATTATCTAATCTAATCTAATCCTAAAGTTTAATTTTTTTTGAGATCATTTCAAAATTAATCATAAGTCAGTAGTGGATTAAAAAACAAAAAAAAAATTTCATTTTTATTTTTAGGGATCTTCTTTTAACATTTGGGAGAGAGAATGTAAATTTTTTATTCTTTGATTTTAATTGTAAGACATTCATAATAATCTCATTTCTACTTTAGTAGAAATGAAAGGCCATCTTTAGATGGCCTTCAAAACAGTATATATAAAACCACCATATCAATAAATAATCACACAACAATCAACAAACAACAATAAAACCACAAACAACAACAATAATCACTTACTTTTTAAATTAATACAAAACACAATATATTACAATCACAAATAAGTTACAAATCTCTACACTTAATTTAAACTAACAACATAACATAAAACAAAACATAAACATAAAATAATATTCATAAAAAAAAACAACAAACAAACAAATAAACAAAACAAAAACTTATATTCATAAATACACACCTCAAATACAAATAAAGATAATAAATCCAAAACTGACATTTTTCAAATATATTCTAAGGATATAACTTATAAAACAATAAAAATTCTTCAAGCAACGTTAATGTTGATAATATTTGACAATTTGGATGAAAATTCCATAATTCTTTCATATATAAAATGGAAAATGATCAAAACAAAACTGAAATCCGTAAACTTGAACAAACCTAATCAAGAAACCTAAAAAAGAAAAAGAAAAATAAATCACAATCTCTGAGATTGAAAAATGAAGATCATTTTAAACATTAGTGATGGATGACCCTAACTTATGAAGATCGAGTGTATATGAGTATTGATCAACGAGTTGCTAAAATTTACAATTTGTAACACAAATCAGAACAATTCCTACAAAGGTATTGTGACTTTCTCTTATTTTTTTTTTAGTTTTTGACTTATTTGGTTATTTTTGGTTCCTTGGGTTCTTTTGGTTTTACCTTGAAGTGAAGTTCACATTTTAGGATTTTTGGTGGATATTATTTACTTTTTTTTAGTTCATTTGAAAGAATCTTCCATGACAAACATATCGAAACACTTTTGATTTTTTTGGGTTCATTTTTATGAGATTTATTAGATAATATTTTTTGTTTTGTCTCTCTCGAAAAACTGAATTGTTCATGTTCAATACCAATTGGATTGGAGTAGCAATGGTCAAAGTTTAGTGGTATTTTACATTCATTGTTTTCATCTAAAAAAAATTTTGCAAAAGTGTAGTCAGTTTTTTTATTCCTTAAAAACAACGATTTAATTATTTCTTCATACTGATAAATTCTAAAAATTTCAAAAAAATTTTAGTTCAATTTCCATTTTTATAAATCTTCGAACTGTTTTTTATCAAACAGTCCAATACAATGAGTATTTTGAAGAGCAATTTATTTTCGAGAGTTTCTTAACACTTGACTTCATAAAATGTTTTATTCAAAGCTTGAGTATAAAAAGTTCAAAAAAGGAAAATCAAATAAAAATTTCCAAACTTAAATTGCATTTTATCAGTATCTTACGTGAAGACTCTCTTACATCCTTCACACACACACACAGACACCAATAGACACGGGAGCAAGAAACCCCGTGCTGGCACAGAAGTATAAAGTTAAGCAAGGAAGTGGGCTAGGGTAAAATCATTTTGCATCTTTAAGAAATCCAATTGTGACAATGTATATCTGTTAGAACCGAGATCATGAAACAACAATAACAAAAACAATAACAATCACAAAGGAAAAGAGAATTAATGATAAATGATTAATGTTAATGTTGAAGTTAATGTTAATGTTAATTTTAATGTTAATTTTAATGTTAATATTAATGTTAATAATTGTTTAATTGTTAAATGTTAATTGGTTAATTGTAAATTATTTATTATTCATTCTTAATGTTTAATTGTATAATTGATAATTGTTTAATTGTTAACATTTGTGTTAATTGTTAAATTGATAATGTTGAATGGTTAATGGTTAATTTTTGGGAATAGATTCAGATAGCCTTTTATGATAATTGTTAATTTACAATTTTATGATTATAAGAAAGTTAATTTTAAGTGTTAAATGTTAATTCTTTCATAGTTTAATTGGTAATTTTGATTATTTAATATTACTTTGGGGATTTAAAATTAATGTGAATTGTTAATTGTTAATATAATGTAAATGTTAATGTTAAAGTTAAAATGATAAAAAAGTTCCAATGGTTCTGGTGAATTAATATATATAATCTATGAAGAAAGGAATTTGTTTTTCAGAAATTATGAAAATTTGAAAAAGTTGAATTAAAGATCTGAGAGTTTAATATTCAAAAAATGTTTTTTTGAATAAGTTGGTATCCAAGAAATTTTTATGAAATATCTGAACAACACTGATCCTTAGGTTTTTTAAAAATGAGTGTGGAATTAAAGCTTAGATTCGGGGTATTTCTAATTCAAAAATCTAATTTGTAAATTGAAAAATAGTTTTCTTTTTTACTGAAAAAAAAAATTAAAAAACAAGTTCATTTAGAAAAAGAATATTTTTTGAATCTCTGATCTTTCATATCTTTAATTCAACTTTTTAAATTTTCATATCAGAAACAAAATTTGATTCAATTAAAAATTCACGCTAGCCTTGGAACGACTGTATCTAGAAAGAGTGAATAAATCATGATCCCAAGAATTTGAACCCGGAAGTAATTTGGTTGGATAAATTCATGATTGAATTTTTACAATTATGAGTGAATACTTTGAGACACACTAATTGAACACTCTAATAGTTTTAAGAAATTTTCGATGGTTTTTATGTTTTTATAAGAGGTAGGTAAGTAAGGAAGGTAGGTAGGTAGGAAGGTAAGTAAGGTAGGTAGGTAAGTAAGGAAGGTAGGTAAGTAAGTAAGGTAGGTAAGTAAGGGTGGTTAGGTAGGCAGATAGAACGGTAGGTTGTTGGTTGTTTCTATTTGGGTGTATTTTTTTTCAAGGAGTCAATAGATGTGTGTGTGTCAAATACCAAGAGTAGTTTTTAAAATGGGAACATTTTTATGGATGTTAAGAAACAGAACAATCATTATTAAAATAATCAAATGAGAGTTTAATAATTTGAAATATTCATAAACATTTTTTGAAACGAGACTGGATCTATTAATCGTCACTAACAAGAAAAAGAAAATTAGAAAATAAGAAAATAAGAAAAATAAGAAAATAAGAAAGAAATAAAAAAGTTAAGGGATTTACAGATAATGAGATATAAAGAGATTTAGTGAGATTTAAAGAGAGAAGTAATGAACGAGAGAAAAGATCAATTGGATATTGTAATGAATGTAATAATAAGGATCTTGATACATAAAATGATCTTGGAATTCCTTTATTGAAAATAAATATCCAAAGATACAAATTATTTGTTCGTTAATATTGTCTGTATTTAATGTTTTACTTTACATTTTGACAAAGAGGATGGAAATTTTGGATTGAAACAATTCAAATCAATCTTATTTAAAATGACAAAATTGAACCTTATCATTTTTACAAATTATTGATGATAAATCAAATGTTATTATTTACATTTTGAATTAACTAATATGTATGTATGTATGTATGTATGTATGTATGTATGTATGTATGTATGTGTGTGTGTGTGTCTTTAATAACATGAGCTTTGATCTATGTAACCAGTTGATCAAACGATCCATATACAAATGAATTTGTTCTTGTTAGACCAGTCACCATTCGTTTCGTTTCGTTTCGTTTCTTTTCTTTTCTTTCATTTGTTTCTTTTTCTCTACCAGTACCGTTATGCTTGTTGCTATGTTTCTGTCTTTATTTCTGTAGTTACAGTTATTGTTAACCAACCTGCTGCTGTTACTATTGCTCCTGCTCCTGCTCCTACTACTGTTTCTTTTTTTTTTGTTTGTTTTTGTTTTTGTTTTTGATGTTGTTGTTGTTGTTGTTGTTGTTGTTGTTGTTGTTGTTGTTGTTGTTGTTGTTGTTATTGTTGGTGATGATGATGATGAGGCGTATCTTACGTGAAGACTCTCTTACATCCTTCACACACACAGACAGACACCAATAGACACGGGAGCAAGAAACCCCGTGCTGGCACAGAAGTGTAAAACTTGGCACAGAAGTGGGCGGGTAATAAATTTTGTTTTTGGTTTTTTTTTTTTTTTTCTCATTATCTTTCTTAATAAACACACCTCGAATTTAGATCACCAAACAACAACGAAAGAGAATTCTTAGAAAAAGGATCAATGATTAATGATTAATGATTAATGTTAATGTTAATGTTAATGTTAATGTTAATGTTAATGTTAATGTTAATGTTAATTTTAATTTTAATTGTTAATGATTAATAGGTTATTGTTTAATGGTTCATTGTTTAATTGGTAATGTTTATGAGAATTGTTTATGTGTTAAATTGATAAATTGGTATATTTAATTATTGGTAATTGGTTAACTGTTTATATTAGGAATAATTATGATAATTTTGACTGGTGGATAATATGAAGGTTTTAATGGCCTGATTTATAATTGTAAATAGATAATATGAGAGTGTCGTATTTTTTAAAGATGAATGTTAATATTTATTTTTGAATCATGAATTTCAAATTTTACAGAATAATTTGATTTTGATTGTAGATCTTATCAAATTTATGATCTCGTAATTATATATATATATATATATATATATATATATTATATTCCAAGGCTAGTGTGAATTGTTAATGGAAACAAATTTTGTTTTTAAGAAGATATATAACTTTTAAAAAGTTGAATCAAAGATCTAAGAGATCAGAGATTCAAAATATCTTTTTTTGAATAAGAAGAATAAAATCTTCGTTTTTTAAAAATGACTGTTAAAATTTTAAGTTTTTTAATAGTCATTTCAGTTGATGAATTGAAAAATACATATCTTTACCGATTGGAAAAAAATTTTTGAAATTGAATTTATTTAGAAATAGATATTTTCTAAAATACATATCAGATATAAAATGTTGTGAAATTCAATAAAGTTTTGAAAAATGAAAAAAAAAAAAATGAAGTTGAATAAAAAACCACATAGATAAATTTTATTATATGTAAAAGAAGTTGAATTTGAATGTTGTTTTAAAAAATACAAACTTGATAACTCAAAAATATTAGTATATGTAAATGAAGTTATATTTTTCAGTTTATAATGTGTGAGAAAACTTTCGAACTTTTTAGATCGATGAACTGAACAAGGTGAATCAATGTTCATGGAACACACATTGGTATTTGAATATATTTAAAGGTTTAAAGGAAGTTTAAATTGGAATCTGAATTTATGAAATTGTTATAAATGAAAGGAAAAAACCTCAAAAATTCCTAGAAATAAAATAAAATAATAATTTGAATGTTATTGAAGTTACACAAAAACCGAGAATTCTTCAGAGTCATAAAATTTTTATGCCAGAAATCAAATTTCATTTCGAAAAAAAAAACTTTGATTGAATTCTCAACATTTTGTTATTGAATTTATCTGAGATTCCTTTTCTGTAATTTAACTTTTTTGAAATTTTACAGATCATAATCATCATTATTATTAGTTTATCATTATCATCATTAGAAAGAAATAAAAAACATTTTCTTTCTGTTATCCAAATTGACTCTGGAGACTTGGAACCACTGTATCCTTTGTTACTATGTTTGATTATTGTAGATGATTTTTGAACCAATTATTTGGCACAACTCAATTGTGTTTGAGTTTCCAATTGGGTTTGTTGTTGTTGTTGTTGTTGTTGTTGTTGTTGTTGTTGTTGTTCTTGTTGTTGTTCTTGTTGTTTTGATTGTTCCGGTTGTTGATTATTGCTTTTTTTTTGTTGATTGTTGCTGTTGCTGTTGGTAAACCAGAGTTTACTTGCCTGTTAACTTAACCCAACCTACCACGCCCTGCAAGAACCCCCTCGTGCTGGCACAGAAGTGTAATTGCTGGCACAGAAGTGGGCGGGTAATAAATTTTGTTTTTGGGTTTTTTTTTTTTTTTCTCTCAGTATCTTTCTTAATAAACACACCTCGAATTTAGATCACCAAACAACAACGAAAGAGAATTCTTAGAAAAAGGATTTAATTTTAATGATTTAATGATTAATGTGAATGTTAATGTTAATGTTAATGTTAATTGTTTAATTGTTAATTGTTAATTGGTTAATTGGTTAATTGGTTAATTGGTTAATTGTCAATTTGTGTTAATTGTTGATCTTGATTGTTAATTGTTAAATTGATAATTATTAAGGTAATTGTTAATTTTTGGGAAAAGATTCAGATACCCTTTTATGATAATTGTTAATTTACAATTTTATAAATATGAGAAAGTTAATTTTAAGTGTTAAATGTTAATTGTTTAATACAGTTGTTCCAAGGCTAGCGTGAATTTTTAATTGAATCAAATTTTGTTTCTGATATGTAAATTTTATAAGGTTAAATTAAAGATACGAAAGCTCATGTTCATAAATTATTTTGCTGAATGAACGAATATTGACAATTTTTTTTCAATATAAAAGAAAACTTATTTTTCAATTCACAAGAAGGCTTTTAAAATCCCAAATACCCAGAATCTAAGCTAAATTTTACACTTTTAAAAAATGAAGGATTTGTTGTTCATATTTAAAAAAAATTTCTTGAATATCGACTAATTCATAAAAAAAGATATTTTTGAATATGAGCTCTTTATTCTTTTAATTTAACATTTTAAATTTTCATATCAGAAACAAAATTTGATTCTTAAAAAAATTCACGCTAACTTTTAAATAATTCAAAAAAAAAAAAAAAGATATTTTGAATATATGAGCTCTATTATTCTTTAATTAAAATTTTTTTAAATTTTTCATATCAGAAACAAAATTTGATTCATATTAAAAAAATTCACGCTAAACTTGGAACGACTGTACTTATTTCTGGTAATTAAAATTAACGAGCAATTAAATTTATTGGGAAATATATATTACTTATTTGGAAAGCTTTTTTTTTTTTATGATTACGATCAATTCAAATAAAAAACAAAACAACTAAAATTAAAGAATCAATTAACTAGGGTTATTGTTCCACACTTTATAAATAAATAACTAACATAAAATTGAATCAAACTTAATCTCTTTACTAATACAAAAAAATTCTTGTTTATTCGA
The DNA here is from genome assembly GCA_027625915.1 of Anaeramoeba flamelloides. Taxonomy (NCBI): domain Eukaryota; family Anaeramoebidae; genus Anaeramoeba; species Anaeramoeba flamelloides. The sequence goes on from JANTQA010000065.1 coordinate 14,140, forward strand.
TCTCGAAATAAACAACGATTGGAAGCAAACAAAGAAATCTCAAGAATTATTCATGATTAATTTCTTGAGAGAAAATTATCATTTTTGAATCCAACACAAAATAACATTTTCTTTACAAACCAACATAAAATGAAAAATTACAATTACAAAAGATGATTTTTAGAGATTGATCTGTAACAAAGCAAAATAAATTAACGAAAAAGAATACATTGTAATTTGCCACATAAAATAATATTCATTAATATTTTAAATCTTGTCTCTTCTTAATCTAAAAAAAAAAAAATTATCAACAATGACAAAATATTACAAATATTTTTCATTGAAGAGGAAAATGATAAAATATTTGACATTTCATGAGGTTTCACACAATATATATATATATATATATTTAGAATTGCCAACATATCAAAAATCTTCTTTTTTTATCTTTATAATCAAAAAAAGGATTGAAATTCCTTTGTTAAAAAAAAAAAAAAAAAAAAAAAAGAAAGGTTTTAAGCAAAAATCGACAAGTAAAAAACAATGAATAGTAATCTTGTTAAATAGAGAGGATATTTTTCAATTAAAAGACAATGAAAAATAAATTTTTTTTTCAAATGATAATAAAAGGAAATATGGAATATACGACTCAGATTGAGAAATATTTAACAATATTTGGAAATAAGTATATATATATATATATATATATTATTTTCAAAATAAATTTAACTGCTTGTAAATTTTTAATAATGAGAAATAAGTTTCTAATTTTGGAATTTGGAATATCATTCTTAATTTGATAGATATTTCGTAATTTGATTTCAAATATGTACAAAAGTTCTAATGCTTGATTCATCTAATCATGGTTAATTGTGATCGTTGGTGTTAGTGTTAACGTTAATTGTTTGTAAGTATGATTTCTCCGATAATCAATGATTAATATCTAACAATACTTGAATGCAAATTAGATTAATTTTATTATTAAATATTGATATTGTTTGCATTGTAATCTAATAGGTTTGGTTATTGTTTATGATGAATGGTTACAATGACTTTCCTTTCAAAACAGTTGATCCCATAGAGAGACATTATTGAAAAATCAGGATGCAAACTTGAAAATAAAAACTTTCATTTAAATGATATTAACACAAACAACCTTGATGACTATATTTGAAACATTATTTTTTTGAACATGTAATAAACCAGGTTGATTATTCACAAGAACACTTACATCAATGGTTTAAGATTATGATCATACAAAGTCTCTAAAGTCATTCTAAGGTTACTGTGAATTTTTAAAATGGCAAAAAGAATCAAATAGTATTATTGTTGTTGTTGTTGTTGACAATGATGATGGTGGTGGTGGTGGTGATGATGATGATAGTGAGGTGATAAATTAAGAATTCTTAAAATAAAACATTAATTTTTCACTAACTTTTTCAAAGCTTTCAATCCTTGCCAAAGCTTTTAAACCTTTTAAAGTGTTGGAATGTGTTGGAATGTGCTGTAAAGGGTGAAAGCTTTGTAAAAGTCAAGAGATAATTTGTAGTGAAGTTGTCAATTAATATTTATTATTTTTTGGATTTTGTCTTTTTTTTTTCTTCAATTTGAGATTTGTTCCTTTTTAAAGATGATTTTTTACAAAAATAATATTTATTATGTCAGTGTGTGTTTGTATGTTTGTGTGGAATAAAAGTTATCCCAAAATTGTAGATCAAACTGTTTAAAGCAAACTTTAATAATCAAACTAAATAAACCATTGTTAGTGAAACACTTGTTCTTCACTTTTATTAAACTTATTCCCCAACAACAAAAATAACAACTACTACTATTCTTTAATAAACCAGAATTATCAGAGAAAATCTTACACAATTTCTCAAACTTAAACCACACACACACACACACACACTTACAAACTCAAATTTTTGGTGTTTACCAAGTTGATTGTTGATTAATCTACATTTATGAATTCATGAATCTTTATGATCATGATCCTTGTTCCATTGTTCCATTGTTCCTTGTTCCATTGTCCATTCTTCATTGATATTGTACATGTCCATTGAACTTGAACTTGAACTTGAACTTGTACTCGTCCTTGTTGCCAATGGTGTTCTTGCTTTTGCTGTTGCTGTTGCTGTTGCTGTTGCTGTTGCTGTTGCTAATGTTGCAGCATTTATTGTCATTCATATTGCGATTGTTGCTACAGTTCATTTCATGTGTATGTGTGTGTATGTGTACGTGTGTTGTAAACAAACAGTCCTACCATGCACTCGCTTACAGCACTTCTATTCTTGAAAGCCTCGCGTAGCAAGGAGTAAGGAGCAAGGAGCAAGGACCAAGGACCAGAACCCCCTCGTGCTGGCACAGAAGTTTAAAGTTAAGCACAGAAGTGGGCGGGTAATAAATTTTGTTTTTGGGTTTTTTTTTTTTTTTTCCTCATTATCTCTCTAGAGAGATCTGTTTCTCTAGACCATGAAATAACAACAAAAAAAAGAAGAAGAAGAAGAAGAGGAAAAGAGAATTTTCCGGTCTTTTGAAATCAATGATTCATGATTAATTTTAATTTTAATGTTAATGTTAATGTTAATGTTAATGTTAATGTTAATGTTAATGTTAATTGTTAATTGTTAATTTTCAATTTTTGAATGGTCAAATTGGGTTAATTGGTTAATTGGTTATTGGTTATTGTTATATGTTAATTGTTAAATTGATAATGTTGAATTGTTAATAGTTAATTTTTGAGAATAGATTCAGATACCCTTTTATGATAATTGTTAATTTACAATTTTATGATTATGAGAAAGTTAATTTTAAGTCCTAAATGTTAATTCTTTAATAGTTTAATTGGTAATTTTGATTATTTAATATTACTTTGGGGATTTAAAATTAATGTGAATTGTTAATAATATGTAAAAAATTAACAGTTTATTAATGTTGAAATGTTTAAAAAGTTCCAATGGCTCTGGGGTGAAATTGTTAATGGAAAGAAATTTTGTTTTTTTCTGATTGTATTTTAAAATGTTGAATAGTAGTAATGAAAGCTTGAGGCATTCCAAAAAAATCTTTCTTTGAATGTGTTGATATTCAATATGTATTTTGTTAAATATCTGAACAAAACTGATCCTTAGGTTGTTTAAAAATGTGTCAAGTCATGATTAGATTATATTCAGGGTATTTCTGATTATAAAATCCTTTTACTGTAAACTTTAAAAAAGAATAAATCTTTTCTACGATTGGGAAAAAATTCAAATTTTTGAAATTTCACTCTTTCATAAAAAGTAATATTCACTTTTTAATGTTTCATATATCAGAAACATTCTTCAACTTTTTAACTTGGCAAAAAATATCAGAAACAAAATTTGATTCTTTCATATATATGTATATATATATATATATATATATTAATTCACGCTAGTCATGGAACGACTGTAATTGATTAATGTTAAGTGTATATTGCTAATGTTACAGACGAATGCCGAATGAAAATTGAGAATGATTAAAGATAATGTTTAATTGTTTATTGTTTATTAACTCTGATCGTTGTTCATAGTTATGAAATGTTAACTGGTTAATTGTTAATGATATTGTTGACTGTTTCTTGATAATTGTAATTTGTGAATTGTCTATTGTCAATCGTTTATTTGTCAATTAAATGAATCACGTGTGGACTATGATCAGAATGATACATAGTTAGAATGATTAATGATCAATCTATGAATTGAAATTCCAATTAAGACCTATTACACAAAAAAAACAAAACAATTTTTTGAAAATATTCAAAAAAAAAAAGTAGAGAGGGAGAGAGAGAAAGAAAGAGAGAAAGAGAAATAGAAATAGAGTCATCGAGAGAAAGATAGATTGAGAAAGAAGCTTTTGTATTCAATTTAATATGTTTAAGAATGCGACAAGGAACGAAAAATAAATGTTATTGTTAATAATACTATTCAACATTGGTGAAATAAGATCATTCAATTTGACAATTTTTGTATTATTATCTGGAGAAAATTAATTCTTTAAGTCAATTTGGAAGGGTATAATATTTTCCAATGAGAGTAAAAATTATTGGTAATTTGAATTAGAAAAAAAAACTCCGGATTCAAATTTTTTAATAGAGAAATTGGAAGGGAATATGTATGTACTTCAAGATAGACCCTGCGGTATTTATAATATTTAGGGTTATAACCAATACAGAAGAAAATAAAGGATACAGTCGTTCCATATCTACAGATTCAATTTGGATATCAGAAAGAAAGGAAATTTTGTTTCTTACTGATGATGATGATGATGATGATGATGATGATGATGATGATGGTGAAGATCTGTATAATTCCAAAAGTTTAATTATGTTGATAAAAGTTCTAAATTTTAAAAACATTTTATTTCTTTCTGAACTAATATTCAAAAAATTTTTTTTTTCAATTGTATAGAAGATTACTTATTTTCAATTCACAGTCAAAAGGATTTTACAATCCGAAATACCCTGAATCTAACCTAACATAAATTTTCAAAAAAATTTAAAAAAGTAAGGATTTTTTGTTATTATTATTGTTATTATTATTATTATTATTATTATTATTATTATTATTATTATTATTATTAATATTATTATTATTATTATTGTTGTTGTTTTTGTTGTTGTTTATTTATTTAAAACAATTTCTCGAATATCAGATCATTCAAAGAACGAGATTTTTCGAAACTGAACACTTTCCTATCTTTAATTTCAAAATTTGATATTTTTAACAGATCATCATTACTTTTGAACAAAATTTGTTTCTCATAGGTTAAAAATTCAACTCGTGTGGGTAGACTTGTAAAGACTGTATTAAAAATGAAATGGATAATGCTACAAAAGTAATAATAATAATAAGAAGAAGAAGAAGAAGAAGAAGAAGAAGAAGAAGAATAAGATTAAGAATAAGAATACTAATTATTTTTAAGATACCCTATCAAACAAGAAATATTAATAATTTCAGTATCTGCTCTATTTTTTATTCCATTTCATTGTAAACAATCTTTAAACTGTAAAATGTTAGGACATCAAAAAAGTTTTTTATTATTTTATTATGAAATGAAATTTGACTTGATCATCTTTCAATAAAGTATAAATAAAAAAGAGTTTTTTTTGTTGAACATGAAGTATTTTTTAAAATCTTCTCACTCTCTATCTCTCTCTGTCTTAATGGAGAACTTTCATAAGTAATCAAAATAATATTTAGATCGGAACTGTTTGGGTTTTTTTTCCTTTCATTCAAAAGGTGTTCATAAATTTGAGTTCTAATTCCAATTCAAACTTTTCAAAGTCCTGAAAAAAAAAAAAACTATTTCAAAAATAAACATGTGTACCCTGTATGTTTTCCTTTAATTTATTGTGAACTCATGGATCTTTAAAATTGCTTCAAGGGATTTTTGAGAAATACAAGAAAGCATTCTACTTGGTTTTCCAATTCAAATCAAATTTTTTGAAATCTTAATAAATTTCTCAAGAAAAAGCAATATTTCAAATTTAATGAACAACTTTGTTAGAAAAAACAAACAATACCTAGAGATAATAATTTCTAGTGGTTTAATTTGAAAAATAGTTTCTCAAAATTATTTGTTAATATACTGGTAATTTGAATATTAAATAGGATAAAATTTTCATCTCATTTTTCTATTTATGATTCCAGTTCTTCTTTTTTAGAATTGTAAATTTCTATAATAATCCCAATGAAACCATTAAAATCGATTAAAATCAAATAGACCGAGTTTACAAATGCCCAAAAGATTACTTTGAAATTTGGGTTCTCAAATATATATATGTTGATGAAAATGAAGTGAAAATTTCTTCCCATTTGAAATTCAAATACCAGTAAATAAAGTGAAAATAATTCTCTGCATTTGAAATTCAAATACTAGTTAGTAATAAACCTTGGGGTTTTTGTGAAAATCATGTACAATTTCTCAGTGTCAAACAACACACACACACAGATATATATATATATAACTCATAATTTTGGTTTTTACCAAGTTGATTGTTGATCAATCCATGTATGAATTCATGAATTGTTATGATCATGATCCATTGTTCCATTTTTCCATTGTTCCATTGTTCCATTGTTACTCTGTTCCGTGTTCCTTGTTGCTTGTGTATTGTCCATTGATATCGTACTTGTACTTGTACTTGTACTCGTCCTTGTTGCCAATGCCATTGCTGATGCTATTGTTACTGTTACTGTTACTGTTGATCTGTTGCTGTTGCTGTTGCTAATGTTGCAGCATTTATTGTCATTCTTATTGCGATTGTTGCTGCAGTTCATTTCGTGTGTGTGTGTGTGTGCGTGTGTGTGGTAACCAAACCCCAACCCAACACGCACTCACTTGCAGTCCTTACATTCTTGAAAGCTTCGCCGAGCAAGGAGCAAGGAGCAAGGAGCAAGGAGCAAGGACCCCTCGTGCTGGCACAGAAGTGTAATTGCTGGCACAGAAGTGGGCGGGTAATAAATTTTGTTTTTGGGTTTTTTTTTTTTTTTCTCTCATTATCTTTCTTAATAAACACACCTCGAATTTAGATCACCAAACGACAACGAAAGAGAATTCTTAGAAAAAGGATTTAATTTTAATGATTTAATGATTTAATGATTTAATGATCAATGATTAATGTTAATGTTAATGTTTAATGATTTAATGATTAATGATTAATGTTAATGTTAATGTTAATGTTAATGTTAATGTTAATGTTAATGTTAATTTTAATATTAATGTTAATTGTTAATTGTTAATTGGTTAATTGGTTAATTGGTTAATTGTCAATTTGTGTTTAATTGTTGATCTTGATTGTTAATTGTTAAATTGATAATTATTAATGTAATTGTTAATTTTTGGGAATAGATTCATATACCCTTTTATGATAATTGTTAATTTACAATTTTATAAATATGAGAAAGTTAATTTTAAGTGTTAAATGTTAATTGTTTAATAAAGCAGTTCCAAGGCTAGCATGAATTTTTTTAAGAATCAAATTTTGTTTCTGATATAAAAATTTAAAAAGTTGAATTAAAGATATGAAAGTTTCTAATATTCAAAAATTATTCTTCTCTGAATGAACTGTTATTCAAGAAATATTTTTCAGTTTAAAAGAAAACTATTTTTCAATTCACAAGAAGGCTTTTAAAATCCGAAATACCCAGAATCTAAACTAAATTTCACACTTTTAAAAAATGAACGATTTATTGTTCTTATTTAAAAAAATTTCTTGAATATTAACTAATTTAAAAAAAGATATATTGAATATGAGCTCTAAATTCTTTAATTCGACTTTTTCAAATTTTCAAACCAGAAACAAAATTTGATTCTTAAAAAAATTCATGCTAGCCTTGGAACTGCTGTATATATATATTTACGTGTGTGTGTGTGTGTGTGTGTGTGGAAGAAGAGTTATCCAAATTGTAGATCAAACTGTTTAAAGCAAACTGTTTAAAACAAAATTTGTAAACCATTGTTAGTGAAACATTTGTTCATCACTTTTTTTTTTAAATAAAAAAACCAACAATCACAAGTAATTATTCATATTTGAATATTAAATAGGATTTAATTTTTAATCTGATTTTGTGAATTATAATTCTCTGTTCTTCTTTTGAGAATTGAAAATTTCATTACAAATCACCTTATTGGAAACATTTAAAGAGACAAACTTAAATATACCTAGAGATAACAAATTCTAGTGGTTTAATTTGAAAAATAGTTTCTCAAAATTATTTGTTAATATAAATAAAGTGAAAATAATTCTCTTCATTTGAAATTCAAATACTAGTCTTTAATAAACCAAAGTTTTTTGTGAAAATCATATACAATTTCTCAGTGACAAACAACACACACACATACACATATATATATATAACTCATAATTTTGGTTTTTACCAAGTTGATTGTTGATCAATCCATGTATGAATTCATGAATTGTTATGATCATGATCCATTGTTCATTGTTCCATTGTTACTCTGTTCCATTGTTCCATTGTTCCATTGTTCCATTGTTCATTGTTCCCTTGTTCCATTGTTACTCTGTTCCATTGTTCCATTGTGTATTATGCATTGTCCATTGTCTATTGTCCATTGATATAGTACTTCTACTTGTACTTGTACTCGTACTTTTTACTGTTGCCAATGCCATTGCTGATGCTATTGTTTACGTTACTGTTGCTGTTGATTTGTGTTGTTGCTAATGTTGCAGCATTTATTGTCATTCTTATTGCAATCGTTGCTGCAGTTCATTTCGTGTGTGTGTGCGTGTGTGTGTGCGTGTGTGTTAACCAAACCCCAACCCAGCACGCACTCGCTTGCAGCCCCCATCATTCTTGAAAGCTTCACCGAGCAAGGAGCAAGAACCCCCCCGTGCTGGCACAGAAGTGTAAAACTTGGCACAGAAGTGGGCGGGTAATAAATTTTGTTTTTGGGTTTTTTTTTTTTTTTCTCTCAGTATCTTTCTTAATAAACACACCTCGAATTTAGATCACCAAACAACAACGAAAGAGAATTCTTAGAAAAAGGATTTAATTTTAATGATTTAATGATTTAATGATTTAATGATCAATGATTAATGTTAATGTTAATGTTAATTGTTAATGTTAATGTTAATGTTAATGTTAATGTTAATGTTAATGTTAATGTTAATGTTTATGGTTAATGTTAATGTTAATGTTAATTGTTAATGTTAATTGTTATTGTTAATGATAGATCTTGAAGTTTATGTTAATTGTTTAAGTAATTCTGGATTGAATTTCTCTGTTTTTTATATCAATATTTTATTTTATTATTATGATTTATTTCATATTAAATACTTCCAATCCTTAGATTTGATTTGATAATTTTTTTTTATAATTTTATATAAAGAAGAAAAAAACTCTTCAAATCGAAAGATATTCCCTTATTAGAAATAATGAACTTGTCGAGTAGGTACGTGAAATAAGTTCCGATTAGAACTCTTCTAAATCTGAATTTTCACATAAAACCATTTTTTTTTTAATTTTTTTTTCTTTCTCTTAGATCCAAATGAATTGACATTCTTTGATACTCTATATTTGACTTTATTTAAATAATTTTTTAAATTATTATTTTGATAAGAAAATTTTGAACTATTTTGAAAATCATTATGATAATGACAAATTGATACTATGTAAAAAAAGAACAATATTTTATAAAATCTATTATTTGAGAGTATTAATGATAATATTATTTTCAAATTCTTGAATTTGGTTGAAAAAATTTGAAAACATGTTAGGACCATATATATATATAAAAACACTTTTTGAATTTTTGAAAATTCATTATTTGAGACTAGGGAGAAAAATATGATGTTAGTGTTTTGATTCTTTAAAATAAACAATGTTTTATAATATTGTATTTGAGTATACTCAGTATCTTTAGAATTTTCATTTTTACATTTTTTGAAATTTTTGAAAAATTTGAAAACATGATTTGTCTATATGTATTAAAACACTTTTTGAATTTTGAAATACTTGAAAATTTATGAAAATTCATTATTTGGAACTAGGGAGAAAATTATAATGTTATTAGTGTGTTGAGTGTTTGAAATAAACAATATTTTATAAAATCTATCATTTTGAGTAGGCTCAGTATCTTTAAAATTTTCATTTTCAAATTTTTGAATTTGGTTGAAAAAAATTGAAAATATTTTTTGTCTATATATAAATAAAAACACTTTTTGAATTTTGATTTTTTAAATTTTTGAAATATCATTATTTGAGACTAGTAAGAAAATAATAATGTTAGTGTGTTGAGTCTTTGAAATAAACAATGTTTTATAATATAGTATTTGACTAGGCTCAGTATCTTAAGAATTTTCATTTTAACATTTTTGAAATTTTTGATTTTAGAAATTTTCATTATTTGAGATTAGGAAAATATATTTTTGTGGATTAGTAGATTTATTGTTGTTTTTGTGGATAGGTTTTTGTGGATAGGTTGTTATTGTTGATTGTTGTTTTTTGTGGATATGTTGCTGTTGTTGTTGTTGTTGTTGTTGTTGTTGTTGTTGTTGTTGTTGTTGTTGTTGTTCGTTGTTTTTTTTTGTGGATATGTTATTGTTGCTGTTATTGTTGCTTGGTCATAAGCAATCATGTGTACCATCATCGTCGCTAGTTTACAATGCATTTCCTTGCTGTGCAAGTAATCCTCGTCCTGGCACAGAAGTGAAATGTTTGGCACAGAAGTGGGCGGGTAAATTATTTGGTTTTTTGACATGAGGAAAATGCCCGATCCATAATCGCTATATATATATATATATATATATATACAATAAACATGAAATATATTGATCAAAGCCAAAATTTGAAAATGTTAATGTTATAAATGTTCATGTTAATGTTAATGTTAATGTTAATGTTAATGTTAATGTTAATGTTAATGTTAATGTTAATGTTAATGTTAATTTTTGTTAATGTTAATGTTAATGTTAATGTTAATGTTAAGGTTAATGTTAAATGTTAATGTTAATTGTTAATGTTAATTGTTAATGTTAATTGAATGTTACTCTTCTTTTGATTAGATCTTGAAGTTAATGTAAATGTTAAAGTATCTATTATTTTGCAATTCAAAAAAATAAAAAATTTTTCTTGATGAAATTCTCCACCGAATTTTTATATTGAATTATTAATTGAAAACAATTAAAATATTAGGGTAAACTTTTAGAAATGATTTTTATAGACAATAAAAATAAATATGAATGAATAAAAATTTTTTAATTTTAGAAAAGATGATAACAGATAGAGATCTGCATTTTACAGATATTATTTTTTTTGATTTTTAAGATTTGAAAATTAAAATTTTATTATTATGATTACGTTCATAATCATGATGAGGATGATGATGATGATGATGATGATTCAAATAGGGTAGGGTTGTTTGGGTTTTATTTGAAAATTGAATAGATTTGATTGAAAATTGATCGAAGATTTGATTGAATGATTGTAGTGAATTGATTAATTGATTTAATTTGTTTGATATTTTTGATATGTTGAACTATGGGATTAAATTTGTTAGTTGGTTACTTGAATTGAATGGACGAATAAATGATTGATTTGATTATTTGAATAATTGATTATTTGATTGTTTGAATTTGTTTGAAGATCCTTGAATGTGTATGATATATGTTTGATTGAAATTGTGATTGTATGAAGATGATTAAATGAATAGAATAAATGATTGATCTGAATATAGATGAATTGAATGAATTAATTGTCATTTGGTGAATAATGGATCTTGTGGATTTGAATAAATTTCATTTAATTGACTAGTTTTGTTGATTGAATTTTATTTGATATGTTTGATTTTATTTCAACTATGTGAATGAAATTTGTAATTGTTTGATTTTATTTGAATGGATTAATTAATGATTTATTTGGTTTGTGTATATATATACTGATTTTTTTCTTATGTATAGCTTGTTTTTGTGTGTTTTTTTTTGTTTTTGTGTTTTTTTAGATTAGATTAGATTAGTATATTTTGTTGTTTTTTTGTTGTTGTTGTTGTTGTTGTTGTTGTTATTATTTTTATTATTATTATTATTATTATTATTATTATTATTATTATTATTATTATTATTATTGTTGTTGTTGTTGTTGTTGTTGTTGTTGTTGTTGTTGTTGTTTTATTTAAAACAATTTCTAGAAAATCAGATCCTTCAAAGAACGAGATTTTTCGAAACTGAACACTTTCCTATCTTTAATTTCAAAATTTGATATTTTAAACAGATCATCATCACTAGGAACAAAATTTGTTTCTCATAGGTTAACAATTCAACTCGTGTGGGTAGACTTGTAAAGGCTGTATTAAAAATGAAATGGATAATGCTACAAAAGTAATAATAAAAATAAAAATAATATGAATAAGAAGAAGAAGAAGAAGATTAAGAATAAGAATACTAATTATTTTTAAGATACCCTATCAAACAAGAAATATTAACAATTTCAGTAACTGCACTATTTTTTATTCCATTTCATTGTAAACAATCTTTAAACTGTAAAATGTTAGGACATCAAAAAAGTTTTTTATTATTTTATTATGAAATGAAATTTGACTTGATCATCTTTCAATAAAGTTGAAAAAAAAAAGAGTTTTTTTTGTTGAACATGAAGTATTTTTTAAAATTTTCTCACTCTCTATCTCTCTCTCTTTAATGGAGAACTTTCATAAGTAATCAAAACAATATTTAGATCGGATGTGTTTGGGTTTTTTTTCCTTTCATTCATAAGGTGTTCATAAATTTGAGTTCTAATTCCAATTCAAACTTTTCAAAAACCTGAAAAAAAAAAAAAAGTATTTCAAAAATAAACATGTGTACCATGTATGTTTTCCTTTAATTTATTGTTAACTCATGGATCTTTAAAATTGCTTCAAGGGATTTTTGAGAAATACAAGAAAGCATTCTACTTGGTTTTCCATTCAAATCAAATTTTTTGAAATCTTGAAAAATTACTCAAGAAAAAGCAATATTTCAAATTTAATGAATAACTTGGTTAGAAAAAAAAAACAATACTGTTAATTGCAAAATAAAAAGATCCAAATTTTCATTAAGCTTTCCTAAAAAAATTACATCTCTCAATAATTAATATCAAACATCAAAAGTCTCAATTCTCAGAGGGAAATTAATGGTTTAGCTGATTTTAAGAAATAAAAGTTCCAAATGTAAGATGATTATTAAAATCTTTTTTTGGAAAGCTGAATGAAAATTTTGTTCTATTTATTTTAAAACAAATAGTACCTAGAGATAATAATTTCTAGTGGTTTAATTTGAAAAATAGTTTCTCAAAATTATTTGTTAATATACTGGTAATTTGAATATTAAATAGGACAAAATTTTCATCTCATTTTTCGAATTATAATTCCAGTTCTTCTTTTTTAGAATTGTAAATTTCTATAATAATCCCAATGAAACCATTAAAATCGATTAAAATCAAATAGACCGAGTTTACAAATGCCCAAAAGATTACTTTGAAATTTGGGTTGTCAAATATATATATGTTGATGAAAATGAAGTGAAAATTTCTTCCCATTTGAAATTCAAATACCAGTAAATAAAGTGAAAATAATTCTCTGCATTTGAAATTCAAATACTAGTTAGCAATAAACCTTGGGGTTTTTGTGAAAATCATATACAATTTCTCAGTTTCAAACAACACACACACACACATATATATATATACACACACACATATATATATATATATATATAACTCATAATTTTGGTTTTTACCAAGTTGATTGTTGATCAATCCATGTATGAATTCATGAATTGTTATGATCATGATCCATTGTTCATTGTTCCATTGTTACTCTGTTCCATTGTTCCATTGTTCCATTGTCCATTGTCCATTGTCCATTGATATCGTACTTGTACTTGTACTTGTACTCGTCATTGTTGCCAATGTCATTGCTGATGCTATTGTTACTGTTGCTGTTGCTAATGTTGCAGCATTTATTGTCATTGTTATTGCGATTGTTGCTGCAGTTCATTTCATGTGTGTGTGTGTGTGTGTGTGCGTGCGTGTGTGTGTTAACCAAACCCCAACCCAGCACGCACTCGCTTGCAGCCCCCATCATTCTTGAAAGCTTCGCCGAGCAAGGAACAAGAAACCCCCTCGTGCTGGCACAGAAGTGTAAAACTTGGCACAGAAGTGGGCGGGTAATAACTTTTGTTTTTGGGTTTTTTTTTTTTTTTTTTTACTCTCTATGTATACTTCTTTCTGTTTATATATATATATATATATATATATATAATATAAGATCACCAAACAACCACAAAACTATTCTCTATTGAAATCTAAAATATTTATAATGATTAATGATTAATGTTAATGTTAATGTTAATGTTAATGTTAATGTTAATTGTTAATGATAATGATAATGCTAATGTTAATTGTTCATTCTTACTTGTTATTGTCTGATTGAATAATGTCTTGAAATGAATTTATAGGTCCATAAGGAAAGTACGTATAAAAATTTTTCTGAATAATATTCTGAAAATTTTGTGAAAAAATTTCCCTCAGTTTTATCGATATTTGTATCAACTACAACTTGAAATTTTATCAAAAAATTTTTTGAATGTATGTTGATAATTGAAAATTTCACAGAAATCGTGAAATACTCTTCGATCAATGAATGAAGGAATGAATAAATAAATAATAGTGAATTAATGTATTGAAAGAAATTTAATGATTGACATTACTATTTGTACAGAATTTTCATTAACTAAGTTTAGAAAATTTTAGAAATACTTCTCAGTTTTATCCATATATATATATCGAACTTTCTTTCTTTCTTTTATCTTGAATTATCTATCTATAAATCTAGATTTTTGAAAACAATTTTTTATGTTGAATGGGTTTTTCAAATAGAAAATCATTATTGGGTTACCACCATACAATATTTTTTTTTTTTTTTTTTTTTTTTTTTTTTTTTTTTTTTTGTGAGTGAAAAGATACATTCTTGAATATATAAACAATCATTTATTTCTTAGAAACTCTGGGTTGAATCTAATGTAAAAATTCTCGCCAACTTCAACCCAGAGTTACTCGGGGTCACTACACATCTCTCTTTTACCTTTTGGGAAAACAAAAATCAAGAAATACTAAACCCTTTACAAATATTACTCCACAAAAAAAAGTATCGTTGAAAAATTTTTCAACAAGATCGAATATTCTGTGAAAATTACTTTTTAAACAAAAAGAAAAGGGTTATAATGTAATTTTAATGAACATCAACAACAACAACAACAAAAACAACAATAGAGTTTCTAACCGGGAATCATTTTATCTTGATGTAAATAAACGAGAAACCCAAAAAAAGAAAGAAACATTTTAATCTCCTAATTTTTTTGTATGTTTAATCATTCTTGTTTATTTCTAACTTGGGAAAAAAAAAAAAAAAAAAAAAAAGAGTCACTGTAATTTCTCATTTTCAAATCGGAAAAACTTTTTTTGTTTGTGCTGGAAAAGGGAAATGAAGAAAAATGAAAAGAAATGTTTTTTTTTTTTTTTTTTCTTTTTATTGTTGTTCTTGACTTTCGAGAGAAAAAAAATACAAAAACCAAAAACAAAAATTTAGAACCACAAAAAGATCTATTTTCAAAAATTCAAAATTCTCTCTGAGAGAAAAAATGTTGAAATTAAAAAAAAAAAAAAAAAAAAAAAAAGATTATTCTTTGTTTTTCTTTTTTCTTGTGATTGAGAAAAGAAACAAAAACCTAAAAATAATAAAAAGAAGAAGTTAGGCAATAAAGTCAATCAAGCATTTTTTCATAAAATTAGCCAGAAGAAGAAAAATATCAAAAGTGAGATTCTGAGTAATAAATTTTTTAAACGTTAATTTTGGAATAAATTGACAATTGAAAATGGAACAAAATATTCAAAGAAGAAAAAAAGAAAGATCCATACCATATCCCCAAACAAATTTCCATTTATTATTACATTTTTAATTCAAAGAAACAAAGATTCTTTTCTTCTCTTCTTCTCCGTTGAATCTGGAACTTCTTTTAAAATATAAAATAAGAAGATTTCTATCTCTCTCTCTCCATCTCTTAGCTTTTTGGTTTTGATTTTGAACAAACAAAATTCCAAAACAAGATCACTTAAAAAAAAAAAGTATTATATCTCGGTTATTGGTTAGCTTAGAATATCATCGTTATTCTAATTCCGTATATAAAGTTTTTCCTTTTTTGAAATGTCTCAAACAGACATACCATAGATTTTAAAAATTAAAAAAACTGAAAATTTGGATTTTCTGTCTAAAACATTCACAGTTTTTATTTATTTTTTATTTACTTGAATGTATGCTCTTCCAAACTAAATTTTAGGGATTTCATTAATTACCCTTAATCTTTCTCCAATAAAAAACTCTCAACCTAACAATAATAGCTACCAAAATGCCCAGTACAAATCAACCAAAAAATTCAACAAAAAAAAAATCAAAAAACAAGAAGAAAAACCAAAAAAAAAAAACAGAACAAGATGATTAAGAAGAAGAAGAAGAAAAAAACATAACAATTATATGTGACTGTTGCCTTGAAGAATATCAATCGAAAGGGTTGCAGCTGTATTATATTTCCAAGACTGTGAAGAGAATCTCTATATGTGAAGAATGTGTGAGATTGATTTGAATTCATAAAAAAACACGAAGATTTAAGAACCTACCAGAACCATGTTCGAGAGATTATTACACAGATCTCTTGAAGAAAAGTTTGTTTCTCTTTTTTCTCTTTTTTTTCTTTTGTTGGTTTTTTAAAGAAATTTTTTTTATACTATCTTTTCTTTATTACACAACAAAACCTTTAAAAAAAATCTCTCTATTTTTTTGTGTTTTTTTTGAATTTGTTTGATTATGAGTTTTTTCTCCTTCTCTCTCTCTCTCTCTCTCTCTCTCTCTTGAACTCTCTTGAACTCTCACTCTCAATTCAAAAAATCCTTCTTCTAAAATCTGATCTTCAAATAGATTTTATTGAATGTTTTTTTATTGTTGTTGTGGCTCGTTTGAATCTGCGAATCAATCTGAATTGAAATTGTATGATTTGTTGTTATGTAAATTGATATGAATTGAAGAATATCTGAATTAATGGTCCTGTGGATTATTGTGAGTTTATAAATAATTGTTTATGTGAATTAATGTTGTCAATTATGTGAATTGTATATTGTGTGAATTGTCATTAAGTGAATTGAATATGTGAATTATAAAGTGAATTGGAGATGTCAGTGAAATGTTTTGAATTGAGTGATTATCTAAACTAAAATTCACAATTTTCGACACAGCTAAAACGTTACAAACAATCACTAAAATACAATTTTATTGAAATTGGAGATAATTTTGATTTTTGTAAAATATGATAATCATTTTTTCATCTTTTAATGTTTTTTTTCCTTTCATTGTTTGAATTACGTAATTTGCTTTCTTCGATCAAAAATTTTTTTCAACCATTGATATTAGGTTAAAGCCAAGTTGTTCCAAATAGAAGAACTCAAATAAAATTAGTTGGTAGTATCTAACCATTTGATCGATCAATATTCCGAATAGAATTTCAACAAATTTACTAATGTATTTTTTTGTTTTGCTCTCTCCAAAATTTTTAACACACCCATGATTTATTAGTATTGATAATTATTTATTTATTGTTTTCTGAGTATTGTAATTTATAAAAAAGTGTTAACATTTCAATTAGTGAATGGTTCTAATTTGGTATTTCTTCTGGAATTGATTAAATAAGTTTTTTTTTTCACAAATCAAATTTTAGTGTGTTAAAAATTTTGAATTGGGGTTTATGTGAATTATTGTTGTGAATGAATAATTGTTGTGAATTAATGTTTTTGTGAATTGATTGGCTTTGTGGATAATACTGAGTGAGGAATGATGATTGTACAAAATATGTAAATAATCTTAATTGTTTGTTAATATTAATATATATTTTGTTAATTCATTATTTATTATTAACTAATTCTTCTTCCTCATTATCATCATAATCTCAATCATTATTATTATTATTATTATTATTATTATTATTATTATTATTATTATTATTACTATTACTATTATTATTATTATTATTATTATTATTATTATTATATTTATTCTGTGTTTCTCTTCATCCATATAGTTTGTGATTGTTACAGATAGATCCATGTTTCAAATTTGAATTCATCATTGTTCAAATTGTGTATAATTTTATGTTGTTGGTTCGGAATTCATTGATAGTTTGTTTTGTTTGCTTGTTTGTTTGTTTGTCAGTTTGTTTGTTTGTTACTACATAACCTCTTGGATGACGAGCATCTATGTAGAAAGATTCCAGTTCATCATAGTAGGCCACATAGTTGATTATTGAAATAATGCTTGCTAAAATAGTGTGCGAAAACACCTTCATTTAGATACAGTGCAAGTAATCCTCGTCCTGGCACAGAAGTGAAATGTTTGGCACAGAAGTGGGCGGGTAAATTGTTTTAGTTTTTTGACATATGAGGAAAATAATAGATCCATAATCGCTAAATGTATATATATATATATATATATATATACATATATCAATACAAAATGAAATATAGAGATCAAAGGGAATGTTAATTGTTAATGTTATAAATGTTAATGTTAATGTTAATGTTAATGTTAATGTTAATGTTAATTGTTAATATTAATGTTAATGTTAATGTTTCTGAAATGATGAATAATAATGTTTTGAAATCAATTATGGGAACTTGTATAGTAATTCTGTTATGAATTTACATTGAAAATCATTTTGAAAACTTCAATGTAATCTATCCTCTATAATTTATAAACAACTTTTTGAAAATTCTTGAATAAAAAATTATTGAATCAAAAAAAATTATGATCTTATAGGTAAAGTACAGTGTTAGAGTGAATGAATAAATATTTGAAAGAAATTATGTTACATCTATGGTAGTAAGTTTGCTTGTACAGAATAACTCTTAAAATGAATTAGAAAATTTTTGAAAAGAATCAATGTTTTGTCCAATATTATATATATACAGCTGTTCCAACCCTACCGTAAAAAATTATAAGATATACAGATCCTTTATATATTACAGTCAGTTTCACTTTTAAGGCACAAACTTTCAACGAAATTTAAGGCACAATAAAAATCTCAAATTAAGGCACAAAATTTTGTATTCTAGTAAAATAAATTGCAAAAATTAAAAATTCCAAATTTTGTGCCTTAATTTGAGATTTTTTTGTGCCTTAAATTTCGTTGAAAGTTTGTGCCTTAAAAGTGAAACTGACTGTATAAAATTTCCATTTATGAAATAGAAAATTCAATTTCTATCATATCATATGAGAAAATTTTCTTTTAATCTTAAAGAAAGAAAAAAATTGGAATTTCATAAGAAAAGAAATCACAGAAACATGAAAGTATTTTTCGATCCTTGCTTTTAAATTGTTTAAAACCGAAATACTCCCAATTTTAGAAATTCAAGATCCTTATTAATATACTTTTTTTTACAATTTATTTGCCATTTTCAAAAACCAAAAATTGGATAATATAAATTTTTTTCTCTTCTAATAAAAATTTTTATGGTTGATAATAAACTTTCATATCCATTTTACGGTTTGTTATACATGACAAAATTTAATAATAGAAAATCAATTTCTGTGTCTTATAAATTTTCACGGTAGGGTTGGAACAGCTGTATATATATATATATATATATATATATATCTATATATAATATCTAAACAATTCTCTATTTTCAAAGAAGAAAAAATTTTATGAATGGATTTTATGAATTGACAAGATATTGTGAAATTTATATATCAAGTAAAGTACTCAATCATCGATGAAATGAGTGAATGAACCATTAATGTTTTGAAATAAATTGTGAGTAACTATGTAAGGAAAGTCTGGATGGACGGAAATTCTCTAAAAAATGTATGTTATCAAAAATTTTTTTAAAAAAAAACAACAATGTTTTGTCTCTATCTATATCCATATATCAATAAACAATTTTTCAAATTCGAAGGAAAAAAAATTTATATTATGAATTTTTGTAGATTTTTGAATTTATAATTTTGAGATAATTTTATATAAAATGAAGAAACTTGTTGTGTGAATGATTGATTATAGTTTTAAAAAAAAATGTGGATAATGTATGTGTGAAAAGTATGGACAGAATTTCTCTCCTACAAGATTAGTTTTGTAAAATTTTTTAAAAAGCATCAATGTTTTATCCTATATATATATATATATACATATATATAAATATACAAAAACAACAACTCGAAATTCAAAGTGAAAAGTTAAACTGACTGTATTTTATCTTGTTCATCACAATACAGTCAGTTTCACTTTTAAGGCACAAACTTTCAACGAAATTTAAGGCACAAAAAAAATCTCAAATTAAGGCACAAAATTCAAATTCTAGTAAAAATAAATTGTAAAAATTAAAATTCCAAAAAATGTGCCTTAATTTGAGATTTTTTTTGTGCCTTAAATTTCGTTGAAAGTTTGTGCCTTAAAAGTGAAACTGACTGTACTCAAAATTAGTTTTGAAATATTGAGCAATGTCCGAATGAGAGAGATGAAGATCATTATCATATGTGTTATAATATTGACTACAAAACTCTCAAAAGTTGAAAAATTCAAATTGAAAATAAACTATACTAAACACTTAGAAAAATTTAAAATTAAACCTATTAACCACTTCGCAAAGTGGAAATATTAAACCCTCAATCTTACTAGCCTAGGTTCGATTCCACCGAAACTCATTTTTTTTTTTTTTATTAAACTTTTTATTTTTTTTTTCATTTTTTTTTTAACCAAAATACTACACTTCCCCAAACACACTTACACCTTCCCTAATTACTCCACACACAACATCAAACAATTATATCAAATTCGGCCTTTTTCAAGCTAAAATTCACAAAACCACAACCTAAACATTAATATTAAAAATCAAATTAAAATTAAACAATAACTAACAATAATAAGTATATTTTATAAAAATCAAAAAAATACATGAACATTAACATTAACATTAACATTAACATTAACATGATCTATTAAAATCAACCAAATTTTAAGATCAACATCAACATTAACATTTTGAATATAAAATTATTATTAACGATATTAATCTAATAGATAAAAAAAAATTTCAATTAAAGAGAGAAAATCACACCCTTATTTTTGAATCATTACAACTTTGGAGTAAACAAAAAAAAAAAAAAAAAAAAAAAAAAACATTAATCATTAAATCGAATACCAATTTGGTGGGTTTGAAACTATTCACCAATATTAATTATTGTCTAATTATTAATAACATTCAAATTATACATTATATTATTTATTGATATCATCTAAAAAAAACAAACCATAAAAATTAAAAAACCCAGAAAATATCAACTTGTTTGAGCGAAGCGAGATTTCTGGCCCCACATTCCCCTTTCGCCTTGCATTACACAAACATTCACTTGCGCCTTACATTTGATCACATGACTTTGTGCCTTTTCATTTGATCAACATCCACCCCAAATGCTAACACCCAAATGGACTCAGCCTAATAACACCCCCGTTAGGCGATAGCCCTCCTTACTCCGCGCGAGAAGCGCCAATAACAACATCAGCATTATCATCATCATCATCATTACAACATCATCATCATCATCATCATCATTCTCATTAACATTAACATTAATATTAACATTAACATTAACATTAACATTAACATTAACATTAAGATTAAAATTATTTTTAAATCCTTAAGTAATAAAAAATTATCAAATTAAAACCAAAATAACAACAAAAATTAAAATTTACATATAACATTTAAAATAAGATCTCAAATCTTAACATTAACAAAGAACAATTAACAATTAAAAATTAAAAACGAACATATAAAATTAACATTAACATTAACATTAACATTAACATTACTTTTTATTACTTAACTAATATTAAATTATCAAAATTAAAATCAAAATAACAACATAAATTAAAATTAAAATTACCAATAATCTTTAAAATAAGATCTTCTCAAACATTAACATTAACATTAAAAAAACCAGAAAATATCAACTTGTTTGAGCGAAGCGAGATTTCTGGCCCCACATTCCCCTTGCGCCTTGCATTTCACAAACATTCCCTTGCGCCTTACATTTGATCACATGACTTTGTGCCTTTTCATTTGATCAACATCCACCCCAAATGCTAACACCCAAATGGGGTCAGCCTAATAACACCCCCGTTAGGCGATAGCCCTCCTTACTCCGCGCGAGAAGCGCCAATAACAACATCAACATTATCATCATCATAATCATTAAAACAACAACATCATCATCATCATTAACATTAACATTAACATTAACATTAACATTAACATTAACAATTAAAAATTAAAAACGAACATATAACATTAACATTAAAATTAACATTAACATTAGCATTACTTTTAAATCATTAACTAATATTAAATTATCAAAATTAAAATCAAAATAACAACATAAATTAAAATTAAAATTAACAATAATATTTAAAATAAGATCTTCTCAAACATTAACATTAACATTAAAAAAACCAGAAAATATCAACTTGTTTGAGCGAAGCGAGATTTCTGGCCCCACATTCCCCTTTCGCCTTGCATTACACAAACATTCACTTGCGCCTTACATTTGATCACATGACTTTGTGCCTTTTCATTTGATCAACATCCACCCCAAATGCTAACACCCAAATGGACTCAGCGTAATAACACCCCCGTTAGGCGATAGCCCTCCTTACTCCGCGCGAGAAGCGCCAATAACAACATCAACATTATCATCATCATTATCATTACAACAACAACATCATAATCATCATTAACACAAACATTAACACAAACATTAACATTAACATTAACATTAACATTAACATTAACATTAACATTAAAATTAACATATAACATTAACATTACTTTTAAATCATTAACTAATATTAAATTATCAAAATTAAAATCAAAATAACAACATAAATTAAAATTAAAATTACCAATAATCTTTAAAATAAGATCTTCTCAAACATTAACATTAACATTAAAAAAACCAGAAAATATCAACTTGTTTGAGCGAAGCGAGATTTCTGGCTCCACATCCCCTTGCGCCTTGCATTACACAAACATCCCCTTGCGCCTTACATTTGATCACATGACTTTGTGCCTTTTCATTTGATCAACATCCACCCCAAATGCTAACACCCAAATGGACTCAGCGTAATAACACCCCCGTTAGGCGATAGCCCTCCTTACTCCGCGCGAGAAGCGCCAATAACAACATCAACATTATCATCATCATCATCATTAACATTAACATTAACATTAATATTAACATTAACATTAACATTAACATTAACATTAACATTAACATTAACATTAACATTAACATTAACATTAACATTAAAATTATTTTTAAATCCTTAAGTAATAAAAAATTATCAAATTAAAACCAAAATAACAACAAAAATTAAAATCAAAATTTAACTATAACATTTAAAATAAGATCTCAAATCTTAAAATTAACATTAACAAATAACAATTAAAAATTAAAAATAAACATATAAAATTAACATTAACATTAACATTAACATATAACATTAACATTACTTTTAAATCATTAACTAATATTAAATTATCAAAATTAAAATCAAAATAACAACATAAATTAAAATTAAAATTAACAATAATATTTAAAATAAGATCTTCTCAAACATTAACATTACCATTAATTAATAAAAATTAACAATTATCAATCATCATATAACATTAGCATTAACATTAACATTAACATTAACATTAACATTAACATTACAGTCATTCTAAATCTAGGGTGAATTTTTATTTGAATAAAAATTTGTTTCTGATCTGAAATTTTAAATAGTTGAATTACGGATATGAAAGCTCTTATTCACAAAAATTTTTCTGAATAAAATTATATTCAAAAATTTTTTTCCATATAAAAGAAAACTATTTTTCAATTTAGAAAAAAAATTGAAAAATCCAAAATACCCCGAATCTAAGCTAAATTTCACACTTTTAAAAAACAAAGGATTTGTTGTTCATATTTAAAAAAAATTATTCAATATAAACTCATCAAAAAAAAAGAGATAATTTGAATCACAGATCTTTTTTATCTTTAATTCAACTTTTTAAATTTGCATATCAGAAACAAAAATTGTTTCTTATAAAAATTCACAACAAAATCTGAACAGTTGTATAATTAATTCTCTTTTCAAATTTCTAAATTGAAATATTCTTTTAAACCCCCATTAAAGTAAACTTTTTATTTTTTAAACTGAACATATCAAACAATAATGATTAAAGTCATATTAAAATTTAAAAATTCAAATTTGATTGATAAAAAATATAAAAACTGAAATATTTCGAAAGTAGGGTAGGTAAGTAGGGTAGGTAAGTATGTAGGTAGATAAGTAAGTAGGGTAGGTAAGTAGGTAAGTAGGTAGGTAGGTAAGTAAGTAAGGAAGGTAGGTAAGTAAGGAAGGTAGGTAAATTTATTGATTATTCAAGTGGAATATATATATTGATATATATATAGAGTACAATTATGAAATTATATAGATCTAGAATGGTTAATGTTAATGTGTAATGTTAATGATTAATGTTAATGTTAATTGTTAATTGTTAATTATTAAAATAACGCTTAATGTAATTCTACTTTTTTTTCAAAACCTGATCTCTTATAATCTAAAGTATGTTTAAAAATTACCATTTCCAAGAATTAATAGTAAACTTTACCAAAACTTTTGGATTTTTATTAAAAATAATATTGATCAACTTTATTTTATCATTCCATTCAAATGAGTATTCTACACAAATCATCTATTAATGAACTTGTGACACACATTTTAAACCTGGATTTATTATAAAATTCACCTTATTTAGTAATAGTGATTTGGATTTTCAATTTTACTAATATTCCTTCAATTCAAAATTGTTTTGAAAATCATTTTTCTCTCAACAGTTAATTATTGAAAATTAATCAATTTCTTAATCATTATTATATAAGATCAGATAAAAACACATTTTAAGAAATTATCAAAAATTAGAATTAAATAATTCATTTAAAATCATCTTTTTATCAATATGAGTGTTGTTATTCTGAGTATTTTTTTTTTGTAAAAATTCAATAATTATAGTTAAACATCAAATTGTTTAAATTATTGGTAATTGATCTATTTGATCTAATTTATGATGAATTGTTTTTGTGTTTGTTTTTGTTTTTGTGTTAGGTTAGGTTAGGTTAGGTTAGGATAAGTTGTTTTTGTTGTTGTTGCTGTTGTTGTTGTTGTTGTTGTTGTTGTTGTTATTGATGGTTGATTGTTCCTTTGCTTGCTAATGTTGCTAAATTCCACTGTTGATACAAGTCCCTTCATTTTCATGCTGTGCAAGAAACCACCGTGGTGGCACAGAAGTGACATCTTTGGCACAGAAGTGAGTGGGTAAATTTATTGATTTTTCAAGTGGAATATATAGTGACATTATTTATAGAGTACATATATGAAATTATATAGATCTAGAATGATACATGATCAATGATTAATGTTAATGTTAATGTTAATGTTAATGTTAATGTTAATGTTAATGTTAATGTTAATGTTAATGTTAATGTTAATGTTAATGTTAATGTTAATGTTAATGTTAATGTTAATGTTTATGGTTAATGTTAATGTTAATGTTAATGTTAATGTTAAAGTTACTATTAATGATTGATCTTGAAGGTTAGGTTAGTGTTTAAGTAATTCTGGATTGAATTTCTCTGTTTTTATATCATATTTTTTTTTTATTATTATAATGATTTATTTCATATTAAATACTTCCAATCTTTAGCTTTGATTTGATTTGATTTTGGTTATTTTTTTTATAATTTTATAAACAAGAAAAAAAACTCTTCAAATCTAAAGGTATACCCTTATTAGAAATAATGACTTGTCGAGTAGGTTCGTGGAATAAGTTCCGATTAGAACTCTTCTAAATCTGAATTTTTACATTGAATCATTTTTTTTTTAATTCTTTTTTCAATCTCTATAATCCAAATGAATTGACAATCTTTGATACTCTATATTTGACTTTATATAAATAATTTTTTGAATTAATATTTTTATAAGAAAATTTTGAACTATTTTGAAAGTCATTATGATAATGACAAATTGATACTATGTAAAACAAGAGCAATATTTTATAAAATCTATCATTTGAGTTTTTTGATAAGAGTATTATTTTCAAATTTTTGAATTTGGTTGAAAAAAATTGAAAATATGTTTTGTCTATCAATTAAAAAACATTTTTGAATTTTTAACATTTTTGAAATTTTAATTATTTAAGACTAGGGACAAAATTATAATATCAATATATTGAATCTTTGAAATAAACAATGTTTTATGATATAGTATTTGACTGGGTTCAGTATCTTTTAAATTTTTATTTTAACATTGGTTGAAAAATTTTTGAAATTTTTGAAAATTTTGAAAACATGTTTTGTCTATATATAGGCAAACACTTTTTTGATTTTTGAAATTTTTGATATTTTCATTATTTGAGACTCGGAACAAAATAATGATATTAGTGTGTTGAGTGTTTGAAATAAACAATGTTTTATAATATAGTATTTGAGTAGACTCAGTATGTTAAGAATTTATATTTTAACAATTTTGTTAATTTTGAAAAATTTGAAAACATGTTTTGACCATATATGGGCAAAAACACTTTTTGAAATTTTAAAATTTTTGAAATTTTCATTATTTGAGATTAGGAAAATATGTTTTTGTGGATTAGTAGATTTATTGTTGTTTTTGTGGATAGGTTTTTGTGGATAGGTTGTTATTGATGATTGTTGTTTTTTGTGGATATGTTGCTGTTGTTGTTGTTGTTGTTGTTGTTGTTGTTGTTGTTGTTGTTGTTGTTGTTGTTGTTGTTGTTGTTGTTGTTGATTGTTGTTTTTTTGTGGATATGTTTTTGTTGTTAGTTTTTTTTTGTGGATATGTTATTGTTGCTGTTATTGTTGCTTGGTCATAAGCAATCATGTGTACCATCATCGTCGCTAGTTTACAATGCATTTCCTTGCTGTGCAAGAAACCACCGTCCTGGCACAGAAGTGACATCTTTGGCACAGAAGTGAGTGGGTAATTATTGGATTTTTCAAGTGGAACATATATTGACACTCTATATATATAGAGTACAATTATGAAATTATATAGATCTAGAATGATACATGATCAATGATTAATGTTAATGTTAATGTTAATGTTAATTTTAATGTTAATGTAAATTGTTAATAATAGATCTTGAAGTTTAGGTTAGTGGTTAAGTAATTCTGGATTGAATTTCTCTGTTTTTATATATTTTTTTATTATTATTAAGATTTATTTCATATTAAATAATTCCAATCCTTAGATTTGATTTGATTTAGGTTAGGTTATTTTTTTTTTTGATATTTTATGAAAAGAAGAAAAAAATCTCTTCAAAGGGAAAGGTATTCCCTTATTATTAGAAATAATGACTTGTCGAGTAGGTACGTGAAGTAAGTTCTGATTAGAACTCTTCTAAATCTGGATTTTTACATAAAATCATTTTTTTTTTAATTTTTTTTTCAATCTCTATTATTCAAATGAATAAACATTCTTTGATACTCTATATTTGATTTTATATAAATAATTTTTTGAATTAATATTTTTATAAGAAAATTTTGAACTATTTTGAAAGTCATTCTGATACTGACAAATTGAGACTATGGAAAACAAGAACAATATTTATAAAATCTATCATTTTGAGAGTATTAATTTCAAATTTTTGAATTTTTGAAAAAATTTGAAAATATTTTTTTTTTATTATATATATAAAAACACTTTTTGAATTTTGAAAATTTTGAAAATTTTGAAATTTATGTAATTTCATGATTTGAGACTAGGAACAAAATAATGATATCAATATGTTGAGTCTTTAAAATAAACAATATTTTATAATAATATATTTGGGTAGGTTCAGTATCTTTTAAATTTTCATTTTAACATTTTTGAAATTTTTGAAAAAATTTGAAAAAAGGTTTGGACCATAGGTAGAAAAACACGTTTTTGAAATTTTTGAAATTTCATGATTTGAGATTAGGAAGAAAAATATGATATCAATGTATTGTATCTTTGAAATAAACAATGTTTTATAGAATTGAATATTTGAGTAATTTCAGTATCTTCAGAATTTCTGTTTTATTATTTTTGAAAATTTTTTGAAAAATTTGAAAACATGTTTTGACCATATATATAAACACATTTTTTTAATTTTTGAAAATTTTGAAAATTTTGATTTGTGATTTGGAAGAAAAATATAATAATAATGTATTGGGTATTTGAAATAAACAATTTTTTATTATATAAGTATTTGAATAGGTATTATTTTAATATTTTGTTTTGAATAAAATTGGGAAAAAATGGAAAAATTTACCTTACAATAATTTTTTCAGATAAATATCATTATTCTACTTTTAATTATTAAAATAATTTAATCTCATTTCTATGTTAAATTGAGTTCCACTTTTAATATACTTACTTTCAACATATTTTTCAGGTACAATTAAAAATATAAATTTTAAATACACTAAATTCAAAAATTAATTAAAATAATTTAGGGTTTTTTAAAAATTTCCAAAAAAATGTTATAAATTTCATTTTTTTAATTGTCAATTAAATTCCTTTGAAAGGATATGTATAAATTATTCTTGTTAAGGAATGTTGTCAGAATTCTCATACGTACCCAACTGAAAATTTTCTTTTTCTTTTCAAAAAAAAAAAAAAAAAAAAAAAAAGCAGAATATATATTTACGCACCTAACATATTAGGTGCTATATTACCTACACCCCCAAACCCCCTGAAGGGGGCTTTCCTACCTAATCTATATGTAATAATTAGTTGAATAAATTAGTTAAAAATCCTCTGTTTGATGAATTATATTATTATACTTCTGCCAGTTCAATTTTTAATTTATATAAACTCTGTTTCAGTCAAAGGGGGAAAACGTTTTTTTCAAATATCAATTATTTTATATAATTGACCTTTGAAGAACAAATAAGAAATAAACAGAATAATACACCTCAAAGAAATGTTGATACATGTCTGAAAGAATATTAATAAATCAATAAATTTTCTTAAAAATTGAAAAACTCAAATTCTTAGGGCCCTATTGAGAAAAACAACGATGTTTGTTTTGAACTTCTACTGGTATTTGAATAATAAATATCAAACATTTTTCACTTCATTTTCCATACTTTTCTTTTAGAAATTAAGCCCTCAAACAAAGTTTGTTGGTATTTGTGGTCTCTATTTGAAAAAGGAAATGAAAATGAAGTGAAAAATTTTTCACATTT
Organism: Anaeramoeba flamelloides; assembly: GCA_027625915.1. NCBI lineage: Eukaryota > Anaeramoebidae > Anaeramoeba > Anaeramoeba flamelloides. The sequence goes on from JANTQA010000065.1 coordinate 43,009, forward strand.
ATTAAACAAATATCAAGATCAAAGATCAAATTGAATTCCAATAGAAATCAATATGATTTCTCAACAATCTTTACATGGTTTCAATGACATTAGAATAACAAGTTTTTACCCAGTGACTATTGATCTTGCAATAAAAAAATTTTTGCAAATGAATGAGGTTTTAAAAAAAAAAATCGAAAAAAAAAAACAAAAATGTGAAAAAATGATTTCAATTTTAAAAATTTCCAAAATAAAATTTTTCTTCTAATATCTATGCAAACCCTTTAAACACGTGTATTATACCATTACAACTGGGCCCCTTTGACTGAAAAATAGTTTATATATATATATATATATATATATGTATGTATGTGTGTGTGTGTTAACAAAATATAATCAATTGGGATACAATTTAAAATAGTTGAAAGAATAGCAATATTAGATTTTAAATTTCAATTTGGGAATAATTTTCATTTTACAAAAATATGAAAATTCATTTTTTTGTCTATAAAATGTTTTTTTATTTTCATTTTTCTAATTTACCATTTGAGTAATCTTTTTCATTTAGATCTCAGAATTTTTTTTATTTTTTTAATCCAATTATAGTTTAAAGAAGATTAATGTATAGTTTGTTGAATGGAAAAAATTAAATATTATTAGTTGATGGTATCCACACATTTGATAGATCGACAACAAATGGAGGAGAAATTTCAACAAATTAACCAAACACAATTTATTTTCCTAACTCCTTTTTTTTTTTTTTTTTTTTTTTTTTTTTTTTTTTTTTTTTTTTTTTTTTTTTTTTTTTTTTTATTAATATTTTTTTTTTTTTTTTAAAAAAATAATAATTTCCCCAAACAAAATCACAATTTAACAACAATATCAAATACAAATAAACATAAATTCAACAAATAAAAATACAATATAACATAACAATCAAATACATATAACTAAATATAACATAACAATATTAATAACAAACACAAAAATACACCACCAACAATATATACTTACCATAACTTAATACTCATAAAAATCACAAAATAAAATTTAAAATTACAATATTGATCCATACATAAAATATCAACTACAATCAACAATACTTTTAAATAATAACTCATTAAAATAACACAAACATCAGTAATTTATAATATACATAACAACATAATAAATATCAACAAATCAAAAAACCATAATTTGGCCACCAAATACAGACAATTCGACTCTCACAACAATTATTGTCAATTAAATTATCAATTTATAAAAAAATTCGAATAAAATTATAACCTTAAAAAACGTAATAAAATGATCATTAAAATCTAAATTTCAATTCTTCATATAATTATATTGAAAATCCATTAAAAAATGTGGAACTGACTATAAATGTTCAATAAAAGTTGGTATAAATATCCCCACTTAAGGATTTTTGTGGTTCTAGTGTCATCAAGCACTCTGGGTTGGTTTAGGTCAAGTGTTTAAATATATAATTTAGTATTTTTTTTTTTTTTTTGGAAAGAAAGTCATCTAGTGACGTACTAAAAAGAATTTTCAACATCAATACATAACAAGATTAAAATAGATACACATTTACTATATGAACTAAATATTAACAATTTGAACACAATTAAAAATAGCTGAAAAAATACCAATTCTGCATTTTACATTCAATCTGGTAAATAATTTTTATTTTACAAAAATATTAAATTAATTTTTTATCTATGTTGTTTTTTTTTATTTTCCTTTTTACAAATTTAAATCCTTTGTTTCATTAGATATCTTGAAATTTTTTTTTTTTTAATAGAATGATAGAAGGTTACTATTGAGTTTTTTAAATTGAAAAAATCACATATAATTATTGGTTGATTGTTTTCCTACACTAGATCGATTTAACAACAACAAAAATTCTCAGAGGAATTTCAAAAAATTTACTAATTAAATGTTTAGTTCCAACTCGTTCATTTCATCATTTTTGACACTCCCAATTTTTAATTATATAGAAAATTGCTAGTTTTTTCAGGTATATTTCTTTTTTGAGAATTATCAACTCTAATCCTAAAGTTTATTTTTTGAGATCATTTCTAAATTATCACAAGCCAATGGATTAATTCAAAAAAATTTTTATTTTTATAGGATCTTTTACATTTAAGAGAGAGTGTAAATTTATATTCTTTGATTTAAATTGTAAACATCGATAATAAACTCATTTCTACTTTAGTAGAAATGAAAGGCCATCTTTAGATGGCCTTCAAAACACAAATACAAATACAAATCATTTCACAAACAAACATATATATCAATTCAAAATTCCAAATTTAATGATCAACAAAACACAATCACACATAAAACAATAAACAAATATTAAAAATATAATCTCTAATTACTTAAACTACAAATACACAGCCAAACACAACAACAACAACTCAATAAAAAAACATACAAAAACAATAAATAACAATAAAACATCAAAACTTACCAATTAACACAATCAAATACAAATCATAACACTATAATAAATACACAAAAAAGTTACAAAACAAAAACACATAAAATAAATAAAACCAACAATATAACTCATAATGTTAATAAATCAGAAATAATTCGACATTTTACAAAATTTAAAAAAAACTTCTACAAATTACCCAACAAATAATACAGTGACGTTCATAAAGATAATTCAATAATCAAAAAAAAAATTACATTTCTACTTAACATTCAATTGATACATAATGAAAAAAAAAATAGCAGATATCTAAACTCAAACATACTAATTTCGAAAGGAAAAATGAAAAAAAGAAATAATCACAATTTTTGAGCTTAAAAAATGAAGATCCTAAAAAAAAACTTGAAAAACAACTCTAACTTTTGAAGATGGTGTATATATGAGTTTTGATGCACAAGTTGCTTGAATTTACCATTTTTAAGCACAACTGAGAATAAACCCGACAAACAATTGAGAGATATTTTTTGTTTTTTTTTGGTTTTGGTTCTTTTGGTTTCTTCTGTTTTTATAGAGAAGAGAAGTCCTCATAAGGATCTTGGGTGAATATTATTAACTCTGTTTTATATATTTTGAAAGAATCTTCCATTGCCAAACACTATTTATGATTTTTGGTGCTTTTTTTGATAATATATTTACCGTTTGGATTGTTTCTTCTTAAAACTCAATTTGTTGTGTAAGAAACAAAATGGATTAAGGGATAGTGGGAAATCTTTGTGGAATTTTACAATCATTAGTTTAATGATGAATAACTTTTACAAAATTTAGTCAGTTTTTTCTATTAAAAAAAAAAGATTTTACTGTTCACAGTTGATTAATAAAAAATGATATTTTTGTTTTTAGCAAATGAGGATTTGTGTTGGATTCAATACAACACCATATACTTTTAACATGTATTTAATTCATTTTAGAATTTGTTTGGAAATAACCAAGAAATTGTCAACGATAATTATAAATTTTTATTAATTTTCGAGATTTTAGAACTTTAAGGTGAAAACTGAAAAACAATTTTCATCTTAACTCACACATTTAAAAAAAAACTGTGGGTAATTCCCAACAAGTTCAAATGGTTTTCAATTTTCACTTAAAAAAAAATTTTTCATCAAAATTCGATTAATTTAATACTTCTTTTAACTTTTGAGTTAAAAAGGAGACATTACAAAAATCACAGAAATCATAAGATAAGTGAAGAGATGAATTCTGAGATTTTCTTAGAAAAAAATATTCATTTTTTCCTAATTAGATCTCACTGAATAAATAATTGTGAGATTTACCAAACACCAAACCCTCTTTTTAACACATCAAACATCAAATTTTGAATTACCAACACAGTCATTAAAATTTAGTTAAACAAAATTCCGAATTAGATTTTTTTTTTTTTTTTTTTTACTCAGAAATCATTTTCATGTTTCACATTTTGATTCTTTTTTGAAAATAAACTGAAAAAATTCTTTTTTTTGATTCTATGGAATCAAATGATTCTTTTTTCTTCCAAGGATAAGTCTCAATCCATTGATTATTTACATTCGTTTTTACAAGGAATCACATCTTTCTCAAAATTTAAAATTTAATTATTTTTTTTTTTATTTTCAAAAAAAATTTGTTATTTCTTAAAAAAAATAAATATTGAAGGTTTTTCTTCTCGGGATTTTAGTTTCCATCGCCTTTTCATCAACCCTGAAGTTTTTAAGTTTATTCCTGATAAGAAAATTATTTTTCTTTGAAATGGAATCAAAAGATTTTTTTTTTTTTTTATAATAGAGTTTTGGTACCAAAAAAAAATTCTTATTTTTGATTCCAGGGAATCAGAATAAAATAATTTTTAATGTTTTTGAAAAATTATACTACAAAGGTACTTTAACAAGTGAAAAATATTTGCTAAAAATTGATTTAATTGGAATCATTTTAATATTATGATTCCAAATTTTAATTTGTGAGATTCTAAAATTCCAAAAATGGAATCATTTTGGGAATTCTGATTCAGTTTATTATAAATCCAAAATTTATATTCCAGATTTGAAATTTATTTTGTATGATTGAATTTTCGTTCAAAGTTTGTCATCTAAAAAGTTGAAGTCGAATGGATTTATATATTTGAAAAAATTTTTTTAATAACCAAATACTAATTTTGAATTTATTAATTTAAATCATCTAATATCATAAAGTAATATGTAGGAGAAAAAAACCCCTTCATGGGGTTTGGGGGTGTAGGTAATATAGCATCTATTAGGTTAGGTACCTAAATATATATTTTGGTATTTTTTTTTTTTTTTCAAAAAGAAAAAAAAGCTTTGAGTTGGGTACGTTAAAGAATTCAGACATTATTACTTAACAAGATTAAAATACTACTTACCTACATATATATACATATATATATACCTATATGAACAAAATATAAACAATTTGGACACAATTTAAAATAGTTCAAATAATAAAAATCTTCTGTATTTTACCTGCAATTTGAAAATAATTTTTTTTTTTACAAAAATATGAAAATTCATTTATTTTATATTTTGGTTTTATTTTCGTTTCTTATTTACCGTAAAAGTAATCTGTTTCCTTAGATCTAGGAAATTCTTTTTCGATTTAGGTGAGAAGATTAAAGGTTAATTAGTCGAATAGAAAAATCACCCACAATCAGTAGTTGATGGTATCTTTACATTTCGTTGATCATCAACAAATGGAGGGGGAATTTCAACAAATTTACCAATTCAATGTTTTGTTCTAACTATTTCGATATTTATTCTATTATTTTGGACTACAATTTTTATTTTTTTGAAAATTTATAGTTTTTTCAGATTCATTACTTTTTCTGAATTATCAACTCTAATCAACAAGTTTATTTTTTGAGAACATTTCGAAATTAAAATTACCAGTCGGTACCGTAATTCAAAAAATTTTCATTTTAATTGGATCTTTTAACATTTGAGAGAGAGAGAATATAAAATATTACTCTTTCATTTTAATTGTAAGCATATATAATAAACTCATTTCTACTTTAGTAGAAATGAAAGGCCATCTTTAGATGGCCTTCAAAACACAACTAAAAAAACTCGAATAATATAAAATTTTTAAAACACTAAAATTTTAAAACACAAAACTACACAAACACACTCAAAACAACTAAATATAAATCAACAATAAACAAATTAACAACCAAATAAATTCAACACAAACTCAATCAGACCTCACATTAACATTCAATGCACTAAAAAAATTCTATCAAAAAACACAAATAACTAAAACACAAATCATTCATCAAAACAACAAATAACAACTAACTGATTAAATTCAATTAATAACCGCACAATATAAACAACTACATTAACTCAACAAAAATAATATCTAATACATCAAACAAAAAAATAAACAATTATAAAGCCAACTCAAAAAAAAACGAAAATCGACAATACACAAAATTGTTGCAAATAATTTATGATTTAATCTCATAAAAATTCTGAAAGGACATTACTTGTTTCTAATGAGATATACTCAAATTTAGATCAAAATTTTTCATTCTTTTTTTTTTTTTAACTGGAAAATGAACAACCAAATTCGAGTCGAATAAACTCGAACAATCTTCTTCAGAAACCTAAAAATGAAATCAAAAAATAATCACGATTTCTGAGCTTGAAAAATGAAGATCATTTCAAACATTCTAGATCAACAACTCTAACTTTTGAAGGTTGTGTGTTTTTGAGTTTTGAACATCAAATTGCTTGAATTTTCAATTTATAACCCACAAATCAGAACAATTCCTTCAAAGAAATTCTGATTTTCTCTTTGATTTTTTTTATTGGTTCGGTTATTTTGTTTTTTTTGGTTATTTTGGTTCGTTTTGGTACTTTTTCAAATTGAATTGAAGTTCTCACTCAGATCTTTGCTAGATATTATTTACTCTGTTTTATCTTTTGAAAGAATCTACAATGCCAAACATACTCGAAATACTTTTGTTCATTTTTATGTTTTTTTTGAGATGTTTTGTTTTTTTTGTGTTTTGTTTTGTTTGGTTTCTCTCGAAAAAGTGAATTGTTAGTCTCAATCCAAATTGGATTGGGGTATAGCCATGGTCAAGGTTTTGGAATTTTACCTTCATTGATTCAGAATAAAAAAAAAATTTTTGCAAAAATTTACTAAGTTTTTGTTAATCTTGAAAAAAAAAATTTATTTGTTCATCACAGTTGATTTAGAAAAAATGATCAATTTGTATTTAAAAAATAAGCAGTTGTGTTGTCTTCAAGACAATACCATATACTTTACCTGTCTTTTTCCAACTTTGACTTTGTTAGGAAATAACAAAGCAACCTGTCTATACCAATTCCAAATTTTTGCAAATTTTTGATGATTTTGAACTTTTAGATGAAAATTGAGACCCATTACATCTCAACTAACATCTGAAATTTCATATGAGTTACTGTAGGTTATTTCCCATCTGTAGCAAATGGTTTTCAATTCTCTCCTATTTGTACATTTTCTCCAAAATTCGATTTTTCCTTTTTCCTATACTTCTTTTACATTTTGAGAAACCAAAAGATAAAATCACAGAAATTACAGAAATTACAGAAATCACAGAAATCACAGAAAGGAGGAGTTACGATCAATTCTGACATTTTCTTCTAAAAAAACTCATTTGCTCCAAAATTGATCTTAATGAATAAATATTTATGAGATTTACCAAACATGAAATCCTCTTTTAAACAAACCAAAAATCAAATTTTGACTTGACCAACCTAGTCGTTAACTTTTCTAATTTTTTTTTTTAAAAATTTTAAAACTTACTTTATTAATTCAAAATTTTGATTTTCACGAGATCTTTAAATATTACATTTCTCTTAAGAGCTTTTATAAAACACAACAACTCAATTTATCTTGGTACTTTAACAATTTTTTTTTGCTGAGAAATAATACAAACACCTTCAAAAATTTTATCAAAAAAAAAACACTAAAAGAAACCTTTGGTTTAGGTTAATATTTGGTAATGAAGATTCTATTCTATTCAAAATCCAAAAGAGATAATATATGAACCTCAATAGAGATCTTGAGAACTTGAATCCAATCTAAAAAAAAAAGAAAAACACAAAAAAAAAACAAAGTAACCAAAGTGACCAAACGAAACAACAGAACCAAAGGAAAAAAATAAAAAACACAAAGTAACAAAGAGAAAATTGCCTATCGTCTCCAAAAATAACCAAAAGGAAAAAAAAGAAAATTACAATTCTTCTCTTGGAGAACCAAAATGATTTATGTGACAATAGAACAATAAATGTTACTCAATGTTCAAAAACCAAAGACAAGTGATCTTTGAAATTTGGAATTGTTTTTTCAGGAATGTTTGAAAATGATCATCATTTTTTTTATATAGGGAAGAAAATCTCTGATATTTTAACCTTATTAAATTTTTTAATAACAAGTTTTCAGGGTTTAGAGAGTTATCTCAAAATTTCTTTTTCTTTTGATTACCATTAAAAAAACAACTTATAAAACAAATACTAAAAATTTTTTGATCCCAAATTGGAAACCCTTTGCTATTTAATATGACTTTAAAATTTAAATCTGATTGGAGATTAAAATATGAGGACGATTTGGAAAATATCAAACATTATACTTCAAGATTTTTTTTTTATTTTATTTAATTTATTAAAATTTAGGAATTATTGAAAGTAAATACTTTGAAATAAAATTTTCTCTTTTAATAATATACCCTTTGAGTTGGATTACAACTTTGGTAATTGTTTTTGAGAATTTTTAAGACATATTTTAAATAAAAAAAAGTTGTTATATATAAAATTTATAGAAATATTTTCTATTTTAATATCTTGGTCGGAATTATTTGGTTGATTGATTTGATCTAAAAAATATTCTGATGTTTTGATATCTTTGATTCGAGTATTGTATATTTTAGAAATTGTTTTGGTAGTACTGATAAATTCCAATAAATATCTGTAAATTTTTACTTCATTTTCCATTTTTAACAATTGTTTTACACAAGCTTTGTAGAAAGCATTCTATTGATTTATAGGTTAAAAAACTTTGTAAAATTGGTTTGGATTTAAAAAGTTCTTTCTCTTGAGTTGTTTTAAAAGTTGAGATATGTGATTACAAAATGGGAAATTGAAGTAAAAATTTTATTGAATTTATTTGAATTTATCAGTATTGTTTTTTTGTTATATTTTATTTTTTTTCTGACTATTTTAATTAAAAAAATAATTTAAATTCATTTCTACTTTAGTAGAAATGATAGGCCATCTTCAGATGGCCTCGTGAGAATCACAACTTAACATATTAAATACACACAAATACAAAACCACAAAATCAAATAAATATCAAAATTTACATATAATAACCACACAATTATTTCATACATAAATTTAACAAAATAAACACAAAATAACAAACTATTATAGACAAAACCAAATCAATTAATCTACACACACAAAATGACAACAAATAACAAATTATCAAAATACAGTGAATTCCACAAAACACTAATATTTATATCAACAACCAAATACAAAATAAAAAATGTTACAGCCAGTTTCGCTTTCAAGACACAAACTTTCAACAAAATTTAAACCACAAAAAAAATCTCAAATTAAAAGCACAAAATTCAAATACTAGTAAAAATAAATTGTAAAAAAAAAAATTCCAAATTTTGTACCTTAATTTGAGATTTTTATTGTGCCTTAAATTTCGTTGAAACTTTGTGCCTTAAAAGTGAAACCGACTATACAACATAAAATATTACTATCAAAATAACTATATAGGTTAATTTTAATGAAATATCATCTAAAATTAAATATTAATCATATTCAAAGCCATTATCAATTCATCTTATTAATTTTTTATATTTAAAAAACTCAACAAAAATAAAATACTACAATCATCTAAAAAAAAACATATCAAACTCAACTGATCAACTTACTGGAAAAACAAAAAACAATAAACATAACAAAAACAATAATAAACAAACCAGTCTATAAATCAAAATTATTAATAAATCTAATACAAGTATAGTATTATCATAAAAATTTTCAAAAATTAAAAAAATATTAAAATTGATGGAATTTCATCTTGATTAAACTACAAATATTTTAAAATTGTATGAAATATATAAAACAATAATAAATTGATTCCAATTATATAAAAAAAACTACAATATAATCAATTTAGATTTAACAATATTCTGATAATCATACATCTAATATTTAATAATCTTTTAATTCTCACAATTTTAAAAGAACAAAATTACTATTGAATTTTAATCACAAAGTTATTTATAAAATTAAGGAAAAAAATACAGTATTCAATTAAATCCAATAATAAATTCTTTCCAAGTCTTCCATAAAATTTAACATAGAACACACTTGATGTGTCTATTCTTATTTTATATTTTCAAAAGATTCTGAAATAAGAGCTATTATTCCAAAAAAAAAAATTTTTTCAATAAATGAGCTATTATTCAAATATTTGAAACATTAAATAAAAAAAAATCAAGATTCCATGAAAATTATGAATTATTGGTCCGAAATAGCTCAAAAAAAATATCAATAAATACCGTTCTTTAAAAATTTACCTTTTTTGAAGAACATTTTTAAATTCTTAAAGAATCTTTAAAATTTTTTTTTATTTAATATTTCAAATATTTGAACATAGCTCATTTATTATTATTTTTTTTTTTTTTGAATAATAGCTCTTATTTCAGAATCTTTTGAAAATATAAAATAAGAATAGAAAAATCAATTTTGTTTGTTTTAAAATTTTATGGTACCCTTGGAAAGGCTGTAAAAATAAATACTAAAAGATCGACTCTAATTTGAGATTAATCATTCAACAAAATTATGATGAAAATTTGTGTCAATAAAGTGGAACTGATTAAATTTCATTTCTACTTTAGTAGAAATGATAGGCCATCTTTAGATGGCCTGATATAGATTACTAACAACACAAAAACAACATCACCAACACATAACAAAACTAAAACATAAATACACAAAATACACATCACAAATAAACAAACAAACATAACTACACATTAAACGAATATAACAACAACACAACTAACATACTAACATCAATTTAAAAACTATAACTTAATATCATCAATAAACAATACAAACAACAATAAATAACATCATTTTCAAACAATTTTATTTAAATTATCAAATACATATCAACAACCACAAAATCATTATTTCAATCTCAAACACAACAATACACAATCAACAAAACATCAAACCTTCAAATTAATATCTAAAAAAATTATCAAAAACAAATAAAAAACTTTCAATAAAAATCAATATATAACAACCAAACTACATTCAAATAACCTTATCAAAAATACCACATACAAATAACACAAACAACAAAAATAATTATAATAAAAAACAACATACTAAATAACACCGAATTAAAAAACCAACCATAGCACACCAAATACAGACAACTAAACTATCAAGACACCTATTGCACATTAAATTGTAAAAATTTCTTCAAATAATATTTTCTCTTTAAATATATAAAAAAATCATCAGTAAAATCTCAATTTCAATTCTTCATCTAATTTTATTGAAAAACCATTAAAAAATGTGGAACTGAACATAAATGGACAATAAATCTAGGTATAAATAATTTCCCTTCAGAAGATTTGGAGTTCTAGTGTCATCAAGCACTCAGGGTTGGTATAGTTCAAGTGTGTAAATATATATTTTAGTATTAATTTTATTTTTTTAGAAAAGAAAGAAATTCCTATAGTTATTAACTAAATAGAATTTTCAAAATCAATACATAACAAGATTAAAATAGATATACATTTACTATGTGAACTACAATAAATCATACGGATACAATTAAAAATAGCTGAAAAAATACCAATACTGCATTTTACATTCAATCTGGTAAATAATTTTTAATTTACAAAATAATGAAAATTAATTTTTTATCTTTTTTTTTTCTTTTTTTTTTTTCACATTTAAGTCATTTGTTTCATTACATCTTGCAAAATTATCTGATAGAAGGTTACTGTTGAGTTTTTTAAATTGAAAAATCCTCATATAATTGGTTAATTTTATTTTTACATTTGATCGATTTAACAACAAAAATTGTCAGAGAAATTTTAAAAAATTTACCAATTCAGTGTTTTGTTCATACTAATTCTTTTCATTATTTCATCAGAAGTTTGAGGGGGGGGGGGGGGGGCCCTTGTCGGACAACTCTACGGTAACTCTGTCGAGTTACAATTGCAAAGTTAGCCCTGCTGGGTACCCTTGTCGGGCAACTCTACGGCAACTCTTTCGAGTTATCAGTGCAAAGTTAGCCCTGTTGAGTACCCTTGTCGGACAACTCTACGGCAACTCTCTCGAGTTTTCAATGCAAAGTTAGCCTTGTTGAGTACCCTATAGGGTAACTTCGGCGTGACTCTGTCGAGTCATATGTGTGAAATTTAAATCTATACTATAGCATATACACGTAGCATAAATGTGCAAAACCCCAATGGGTCCATCAACCATTGTGTTATATACTATGTAACATGGGGTGGGTGACCTATACATGTCAAGGGGTGAGCCATAGCCATAAAACTATGATTCGAGACCTGAGGTTTAAACCATATCAAACTTCATGACATGGTGTCCTCATGGTATAACATCAAAAGTACTTTTCGCACCACATTCCAGGATATCCAAATAAGCTAACAAAAGTTTTCATTTTTTCTAAAAAAAAATTATTTTTTTTACAAAAAATGAAATGTCTTAAGAAATAGAGTTCGGAAAAAAAATTTGTTATTTTTTGGACTCTTTGTCATTTTTTAAAAAAATTAATTCCTTTGTTATTTTTTTTTTCGAGCATGGGGATTTTTACAAGGTGCTTTGTTATTTTTGAAAAAAATGACAAAGAAAATTTAATTCCTTTGTCATTTTTTCTTTGTGTTTAAAAAAAATTTTTCTGATCGTGATTTTTGATCAATTATTTGATTTCATACACTCAGTATTATTTGATCTGTGTTAAAATCGTCTGAAAAATCGATTTTTCAAACTCCGGAGTCTCAAAAACGTGTACTTTTCGAGTTCTGACGAGGACATTAAAATTACTTGTATTTAGGAACGATTTTAATATATTTCAAAAACAAAACAAGTTTTTTTACAGTAAATTAAACAAAATTTTTTTGTTTTAAAAAAATCGAATTTTTTTTTAAAAAATTTTGGGAAAAAAAAAAAATTGGCTTATTTTGAGAAAGAAATTTTGTGCTTTATTTTGAGATTTTTTTGTGCCTTAAATTACTACAAAAAGTTTGTGCCTTAAAAGTGAACATTGACTGTAGTTTTTTTTTTTTTTTTAAAAAAAAAATTTTTTTTTTTTTTTTTTTTTTTAAACAAAAAATTTTTTTTTTTTTTTTTTTTTTTTTTTTTTTTTTTTTTTTTTTTTTTTTTTTTTTTTTTTTTTTTTTTTTTTTTTTTTTTTTTTTTTTTTTTTTTTTTTTTTTTTTTTTTTTTTTTTTTTTTTTTTTTTTTTTTTTTTCATACTAATTCTTTTCATTATTTCATCATTTTGAACACTCTTCTATTTTTATTTTTTAGAAAATTTATAATTTTTTTCAGATATTTCTTTTTTGAGAATTATCAACATCTAATCAAGAAATTTATTTTTTTAAGATCATTTCTAAATTTATACAAACCAATGGATTAATTCAAAAACATTTTCATTTTTAGAATCTCTTTAACAATATTAAGAGAGTGTAAATTTATTTAATTTGATTTAAATTATAAGCATCGATAATAATCTCATTTCTACTTTAGTAGAAATGAAAGGCCATCTTTAGATGGCCTTCAAAACACCACATTAAAAAAACAACAACACACTCAATAATAAACTTACACAACAACAAAACAATTAGAGTAATAACAATTCTCTCAACAAACATAAAATCAACTCACAAATTCAATTAAATCAATAAATAGAAAACAATCAAATCACCAAATAATTTTAACATTTCCAAATCAAATACTCAATTAATTTATACAGCTTATCCACCCCTACGAATTTCTAACAAAAATTCAATTAATAACAGAAAAAAACATCCTCAAATAAACTGCAATTTGAGAATCAAAATTACCTCGGAATAAAAACAAAAACACAATAAAATACACAAAAAACCATCTACTCTCAGACATCACATTTTTTTCAATTCTTTAATCCATACCTATACGATCTCTTCAACTCAATTATTTTAGAGAAGAAGATTTACTTAAAAAAATGAGCAAGTTAAGTCACTAACTAATTACTGAGATACTCGGACGTGACTCTACAAAAAACTTGAAAATAAAAAAGAAAAAAACAAAAGCAAACAAGATTCATGGTTATTAAAAATACTAGATCCAAACAATCAAAGAAAACACAACAACAACCACCACCACCTCCTACTCTCAAAAGAGTATTCACTATCAATCATCAACACAAAATTTAAAATTAACCACAAGTATCGGGGTTGTGATTCTGGGTGTTCCTAATAAAACCACATAGCATTGGGAGATTTTTTTTTTCATGACTTTTTACCAATTGCTTATTAACAATCCCTCACAATAAACTTTGAAATCTTTTTTTTTTTTTTTTTTTTCTATTTTTTTTATTTTTAACCACAGACCACTAACATTACTATCACTTCTTTACCTCTGCCCAAATCACACTTTTCATTAGTGTACATAAACCCCCTACAGGGGGTTTGGGGGTGGTAGGCCTAAAGCACCTTAAAAAGGTGCGTCTCAACCTTATCTATTTGAACAAAATGACACAAGATACCCCCATCATACCCTTTTACTAATATTACCATTATTTCGAAATAATATTCAACTTTTTTCAAAAAATTTGCCAAATATTCGGTAGGGTACGTATGGAAAATAAGCCAGATTCAAATCAAAATGAATTTTTAAAAAAAAAAAAATAAAATAAACTATCCCTATTAACCTAATTAATGACATTCATTTTAAATAAACTTTTTTGAAAAAAATCACTATAATTTATGAAAATATCAAATAAAAATTTACCCAAATAAGGTAAACAACTTATTAAAATTATCATCTTATTCCATATAAATATCATTTTAAAAATAAAAACAAAACAATTATAAAGATATAAATTGTTCCACACCTTAATTAAATTGATAAAAATTAATATTAAAATCAAACTAAATCTTAACATTAACATTAAAATTAACATTAACATTAACATTAACATTAAAATTAACATTAACACTAACATTAACATTAACATTAACATTAAAATTACTTTTAAATCATTATTTTTAAATTCTTAAGTAATATTAAATTATAAAAATTAAAATCAAAATAACAACAAAAATTAAAATTAAAATTTACAAATAATATTTAAAATCAAATATTATTAAATTTTAACATTAACATAAACATTAAAAATTATCAATCAACATATAAAATTAATATTAACATTAACACTAACCTTAACAAATAACAATTAACAAATAACAATTAAAAATTATCAATCAACATATAAAATTAATATTAACATTAACATAAAATTAACATTAACATTAACATTAACATTAACATTAACATTAACATTAACATTACTTTTAAATCCTTAAGTAATATTAGGGTTAGGGTAGGGTAGGGTTAGGTAGGTTAGGTTAGATTAGGGTTAGGGTAGGGTAGTTTAGATTAGCGTTAGGTACGTAAGTTAAGTTCTGATTGAATTTCAAACATTGGATTTATATCATCATATTTTGAATTTCTACTTTCACATATCATTGAAACCTCCGGTTCAAACCCCTATTATACTTTAAAAAAACATATCATAGGATCTTATGTCCCATTAGGTACGTAAAGAAAGTTCAGATTGAATTTCTCTAACTTTATAATTATATAACCTAATATTATATATTTATATATTTTCAAACATTTTTCAACCTACTATTTGATTCTTTTCACTAAAGACCTGAATTCACTATAAAGTAATGTCTTTTAGATATTTTGTCCAAATTAGGTACATAAAGAAAGTTCTGATTGAATTTCTCTATATTATTAAATTCTTAACATATCAGAACTTTTTGAATTAGAATCTACTTTTACATTCTAACATTTCAATTTTTCACACTATTTGAGTTTCTTTTCTTTTTATTTTTTTTAATTTCAATCTATATTGGAAAAAATTTGAAAATTCCATCTCTAAGATTTTGGATCAAATTTATGAAATCAATGTTTTATTCCTTTGAATTAAACAATATTTTATAATATCCAATTCAAGTAATGTTTAGAATTTTAAAAACAACTTTTTTTGATTTTTTCTTGAAAAAATTGAAAACATGATTTGTCTATATGTATAAAAACACTTTCTAATCTTTGAAATTTTTTGATTTGAGATTTGGATCAAAAGTATACTATTAATGTGTTGTATTGAGTCTTTCAAATAAAAAATGTTTTATAATATATCATTTGACTAGTCTTAGTAACTTTGGAATTTTCATTTTAACTTTTTGAAAAAAATGAACATTTTAAAAACATGATTTATCTATATGTATAAAATCTTTTTAAATTTTTTGAAAATTTTTGATTTGAACTTTATTTGAGATTTCCATCTAAATTATCATATTTAATAGAATGTACCCTTTCAAATAAACAATTTTTTAAAACTAATTACCCAAGTGGTGTCAGTATTTTTAACATTTTTATTAACCTCATTTTCAAACAATTTCTATTTGTTGTTTAAGAATGAAATGATCCTTTGAAAGTTATTTTAAGATCAAATTTAATTAATTTATGAAAATGTTTTAGGAAATTAGATTATTTAAAGTGTTGTTCGTTGTATATTCGTCAATGAATGTTTTTTTTTTATTGAAGATTATCCAAAAATAATCTTTGGTTTACCTTACTTTTGTTTTAATTTATGTTTAAAGATTTTTTCAAGGTAAAGGTGAGAAAAGAGATCAAAAGAATGAAAATGGTTGGTTTAGTTATTGTTTCGTCTATATTTTTTTCATTTTTATTCTTTTTTATTTTTTTTCAAAAAATTATCTCATCAAAAACAATAAGAACAAGTCAAACAAAAAAAATGAAAGAGAACAACAACCAAACTAAACAAAAATAAAATTAACCACCAAAATCAACAAAGAATAACCAAAAAATAACACAAACCAACAAGAAACAACAGATCCAACTCCAACTTTTAACATCTTATTCAAGAATTCCATACGTTGATCCAGTCTCAAAATTGAAAAATAGAAACACACCAAGCCTCCATAGATCCAATTCCCCAACTTCAAACTCATTTTCAAACAAACAATCCCAATTTCTACTTTTCTCCTCAGCTTCTACTCAAATCAAAGCTCAGACAATCCAGCTCCAACCCTCAAACCTAACATAACACATCGATTATATTCAGCCCCCAAGCTTTTGATACAGCAATAACAATGGTATTAGAAGCAGCTACATTAGAATTAACAGCAACACATACACAAGCTCTAACACAACCAATACCAATACCACTACCAACACAAAAGCAACATTAAGATTAAAGAACAAAAATAAACCAAAAATAATAACTATAGCAATACATATAACCCTCATTCAAACGATCCACTTCCAACTTCAAATAACAAAAACAATGCCAGTAATACAAGTATATAGAAAAAGAAATTGAATAACAATTTTCATTCAACTTGGTCACTTTTACTTGAAAAAAAAAATAAGATTAAAGGACTACTTTTAGGATTTATAAAATTGTCCCAAAGTATTTTAGTCCTTGTCTCCTTTCAAGTCTGAAGAAATGTACCATCGAAATCTTTCTCCCATTTAGAGAAAAAATCATTTTATGTAATTTTTTTTTATGAAAAATACACAAGAACTTTTGAGATACCTAAACTAAAACAACCTTATTAAGAAATGAGAAAGGAGACAATGAAAATGAAAAATTAATACAATTTTTTCTCGAATGTTGAAAAAAAATAAAGAGCTTTTTGAAAATTATCTCATTAAACAACTTTTTAATTTTCAAAGATCTTCATATTCTCTATGTTTTGAAAATTTGAGTTCCTTGATTTGTTCCATTGTGTTTTCCCAACTCAGCACAATTCTTATAAATGAATTGCTGTTTTTGTTTTTAGTTTTTCGTTCTTTTAGTTCTTGGTCTTGGTTTTGTTTTTTTTTTTTTGGTTTTAGTTGTTTCAACCCAAGTGCGAATTTAGAGTTATTAATTAAATGATTAAGAATCATTTGAATACAAAAAAAAAATAAAAAAAAAAAAAAAAAAAAAAAAAAAATTTTTTTTTTCAGGATTGATCTTACTGCCATAAATCAATAGCAAGTATTTTCTTGAGTTGGTTTTGGAATAATATTGGAATATACAAATCTAGAATATTATTAGGTATTTGGTACTTTGGTTAGAAAGTTTTTTTTAATTGTTTTTTTTTAACTATCTCAAACCCAATTCTTATTGTCAAAGGAAAATTGGGTTGAATTACTTTGGAAAAGATTTTGATTTTTCATACATCTTAAGGGAGTAGCGTCACCATAGATTTCTCTCTAATCAAAGTATGTTATAATTGAAGGTAAATTATATTGGTGAGCTATAGTCCATTTGGCTCTAAAAAATCCTTTAAAATTTGCAATAAAAATTGATGATCAAGCTATGAAAAAAGTCACTTGTAGTTATATAAAAATCGGATTTTTTACATAACTAATCTGTATTTTGCGACAAATTTAAGAAACATATTTTTGGTCCAATAAGTCTGAATATTGATAATTCATCTTTTAAATTTGTCGCAAAATGCAGATTAGTTTTTGAAAAATTTTGTTTTTTTACTAATAAAAGTACCTTTTTTCATTACCGATCATCAACTTTTATTGCAAATTTTAAAGGATTTTTTAGAGCCAAATGGACTATAGCGCACCAATATACTTTACCTTCAATTACGACATACTTTAATTTCAGACTTCTTCCTGGTAGATGCTACTCCCTTAAGTAAATAACAATTGTAAAAACTAATATTTTTTTTTTATTTATTTCGAAAAAAATGTTTATAATGTTAGTCATTTTGAGAAAAAAGGATATTTCTTTTTTTTGAGAATAGAATTTTTGTAGATTTAACACACCTTTAATTAATTTTTCAAACTTTATTTTGTTATCTTTGTTTTTAAATTTGAAAGGATTATTGATCATATATTGTCAATTTTCATCCGATTTTTGGTCTCTTATGTTCGAATTGAAAGCCAATTCAACTTATCTCAAACAATAAAAAAGAATATATATATATATACTTTTCATTAATAACAAACAGTTTGTGGTTCATGGTTAATGTTACATGGTTTTCAATTTTCAACCTGAATAGAAATTTTCTCAAAAAGCCGTTTTTTCACAACCTTCTTTTTCATTTTTTAGATCCAAGTGCTGTAAAATCTGAAAAAAATTCAAATAAGTTCATTCTTCAATCTTTTCAAATAAATATTTGTAAGAATTACCAAACATGAAACTCTGGATTAATTCATACTGTAAATATTGAAAATTTCAATACCCAATTTACTCTATAACAAAATATCAAATCAAAATTATAATTCTTGAATACTTTCAAAATCGCTTTTATATTTTGAATTTTCCTAAAGTTTTTTGAAAGTTGGGAACTTTAATTGTTGTATATTTGAAATCTTTTGAATTTTTTTTTTTTTTTTTTTTTGAATCAAAGTGTTTTAAGAAAAGATCTCAAGAGTAATTATTTTTTGTTTTTCACAGTAACAGTATAGAAATACTCCCCCTTGAGGGGGTTGGGGGTGTGGGACTACAGCAACTTGAAAAGTTGCGTAAAATATTCTTGAATAATTTTTTTCAAAAGAAAAGTCAAAGTAATAGTAGGGTATGTGAGAGAATACAACAAAATTTGGCTAAATATGAATATTTTTTTCAAAAAAAGAGAGAAATAAGGTACATAAAGAAACCCATCTAAAATCTAACTCATAAGAATAATTTTCATTGAAAACAATTAAAATTTTATATAAATAGAATATTATTATATATTCCAACAAACTTTATTAAATTCCTAAAAAAATCAAAAACATGATAATAAAATAAATAACTTGCAAAATTCAAATAAATATATAAAAAAAATATTCATAATTTGAAACAATAAAACGTTAATCTTTTTTATTTATTTTTTTTTTTAATCCAAGATTTTTAATCTGATATTAAATTCGAGAAAATTATCAAATATTCTTTGTACTTTATTAGTTTTTCAGAAATACATTCTTAATAATAAAAAAAATAATAAATAATAAATAAAAATATACTTTAAACTTGATATTACAATATGAATATCTAAATAAAAATATAAAAAATGTATTAGTATTAATATACAAACCTTGAAAAAAAATAAAAGACATAGAACCATAATTACTACAATTCCATAGATATATAAAGCTGTTCTAAACATATCATGAAATTTATAATAAACTGAAAATTCTTTTTTTGTCTCATAATTTTTTTTTTTTTTTTTTTATTTAATATGATTTTATAGTTGTGATAGATTATTACAAACCATGTAATTTTATAATTAACTGATAATTTCTCGATGAGAGAAATAATTTGAATTTGAATTTTTTTGGCTAAATGATAATTAAATAATCAATATTTATGACAATTTTTCAAACATTTTTATAGACCTTCGGTTTATAAACAACTAAAAATCATAAAGTTAAAACACGTTTAAAGTATATAGTAAATTGGATCTTCTTTAACTATAATTTTGGTTTTAAATGTTTTAAATTTGTTTAATAAAGAATATTTTTTAGTTATTTATTGATCAATAGACGAATATTTTTTGAGATTGCACACTTCAAACGAGAAAATTTTGTAATATATTTATATAGAAAGATTTAAATTTTAATATTGAAAAGTGATAGTAAAATAAATTTCAAAGTCTTATATTAGGTTAGTGGTGGATTTGGAACAGCTGATTATGTAGATATGAATAAAAACCATTACAAAATCATCAAAGGAAATAAAATATTAGCTAAGAAAAAAAAATTCTAATTATTTGTATTTGTTTCAATGTTTATTATTAAATCTTATTAGGTTGGAAAATATTATTATTTTTCTCACTATTAATTTTTATCCAAATAAAAGAAAAAATAATGAAATGAGTTAAGCAAATAATAATATTTATAAAATATGTTTCAAATTTCATCTAACAATTTTTTAATTAATCCAAATAGTTTGATATTATCAACGGGTTTTCAGTATTTTTTTTACGATTTTGGAGATAAGTTTAAATCAACTTCATATCTACAATTCAAAGAAAAAATTTCAAATCCAAGGAAAGCGATTTATATCACTTCGAAAGGAGAAATGGAAAGGAAACATAAAAGATAAAAATAGTAAATAAATTCCTAATTATTTCCTAATTTAAAACGAATTTAGTATTTTCATTCATTAACCTGTTTTAAAGGCTGAGTCCAATTTTTTTTGAAATAAATTTAGAAAAAATTATCTATTTAAAACTCATAATTTACAAATATAATTTGGGATCTTTCAGCCGTTAAAAGGCTACCGTGAAATTTTCAATGAATCAAATTTTGTTGTTAATATCTACTTTTAAAAAATTTCAGATGAGGAGAAGAAAGCTCATATTGAAAAAAATTTTTCTTATATTATAGTTAATATCGAACAAAAACTTGTGATACATTTTTTAAAACCAGGCTTTTTTAGAGAAGAAATTTTAAGTAGTTTCTGAATAAATTATTGATTTTCCAAGACATTTTGGGTTTTTGAAATTTCTTGTTGAATATGAGAAAAAAATCTTGAATATTAGCTTATATGAGAAATTTTTTTTTCAATATGAGCTTTCTTATCCTCATCTGAAATTTTTTAAAAGTAGATATTAACAACAAAATTTGATTCATTGAAAATTTCACGGTAGCCTTGGAAAGACTGTATATTTATTTTATAATTTGTTTTTTTAATTGAATTTTCAATCTACTTATTATTTTTGATCTCTATTGAAAATTCCTCGAGTAAAATTTAAAGCTTTTTTATATCCTCAACTCTATTCATCTGAAATACTTATTTTTATTTAATCATTATTAAATTTCATTTCTACTTTAGTAGAAATGATAGGCCATCTTTAGATGGCCTCAAATAAACAATACAACAAAAAATTACTACAAAATTACAACTAAATTTCAAAACAACATTAATAACAATTAACTTAATAATCAAACAAAAACTTACAACAAAACAAATAACCACATCAAATAAAACATAAAAATAAATACAAACAACACACAAATATAAAAAAAAACATAAATAACAATGAAAATTCAAACACAAATAAAACTATCAAACATAAACAATATACATATCAACACAACAACAACCTAAAAACTATCAACAAATCAAAACATAAACAATATTCAAATAATTCTTAAACAAACTTCAGACACACAAATAATACTAAAAAATACACTATAATCATGTCTAAAAAACAAAAAAATAAGAAACTAAAGCTCATTATCAACAACAAAACTTCCCTAAAAACAAAACAATAAAATATATCAATTTAAAATTTTCAAAATCACAACCAATATAAAACAAAAAATATATTAATAAGAGACTCAAACAACTAAAATTCGAAGTATTCAGATAATAAAAAATTAAAAAACGATAATCGAAAAATACACCAATGTATTTGAGATTTTCTTTACATACTGATAAATTGCAATTTATGTTTGGAAATTTTTACTTGATTTTCCTTTTTGAAATTCTTCTACTCAAGCTTTGAATAAAGCATTTTATGAAGTCAAGTTTTAAGAAACTCTGTAAAATTAGTTGTTCTTCAAACCATATTCTTTGTCCTGGGCTGTTTGATAATAAACAGTTCGAAGATTTATAAAAATGGATATTGAACTAAAAATTTTTTGAAATTTATTAGAATTTATCAGTATAAAACACCAATAAATTTCATACTCTCAGAAAAAACAATAATTACGATTATGATTCAACAGAAACAGAAATAAACATAATAGGATATAATAGAAATTGAATTTACTATTACATAAATGAAAATTTTATAATAACTAAAAAATTTGTATAAAATATAATTTTTAACAGTGGGTTTGGAAATCTGTAAATATAAAACTAAACACTTTTTCAAAACATAACAAAAACAAAATAAAATAGAAAATAAAATTGAAATAAATTCATTAAACATCATCAATACAAAAATATTCCAATATCTCATAACAATAATACTCAATAACTAACACATTCAAAAATAGTCAATACCTGAACACAAATCGTTGATAAAGAAATACTATCAACAATGGAAACTCTACTGAATAATAATATTTGAATTATATCATACTCTAAAGCTTATTCGAATGGAAAATATCATCATGTCAAACAAGAGATCTAAACTTCTAACAACCCAATAGAGATAAACACTATCAACCTATTGATTGATCGAGAACTATCAAGGGAGTTTAGTATAACATACTATTTATGCTAACTAGAAAAATTAGTTTACATTGTCACATATAATATAAAATTTTCGTTCCTTCAATTTTCAAATTAAAAATAACTTTCAAAAACCTGAACCAATTTTTATAAAAAATCATAAAGTGAAATTTATTTAGATTGTGCTTTTACAAAGTTGTAATTTTAAAAACTTTGAAATTGAATATTTTTAGGTTTTGTGTTTTTAATAACATTTAAAATGTGAATAAATTTAAAAAACAAAGGTCGTGAATTAGTCAAAGTGAACATAATTTTTGTCCTATTCTTGTAATTACAAGACAAAAATATCATTTCATTTTTTACAATCATCAAAAAAAATTTTTTTTTTTTTTTATCCTGTCATTGAATACAAAAACCAAATTCCATGTGAGTATTACAATCTATCAAACTAATAAACAATCCATTGAAAAAAACAAACTTTCAATCTATAATAGATGTGTTTGATAATTTAAAATTCGAAATATTGTTCATATTAAGTCAAATGAAAAAAATAAAAAGTTTTATTTAGGAATTTTACTAATTGTGACTGATCGATCAAAAAAAAAAATAAAAAAACAACACTTGAAACTCTAATTGGGTTTTCTAGGTAAAATACAAAGGGAAACAAAGAATAATAATAAGAAAAAGAAGAAGAAGATAAAAATTATAGAGAAGGGGAAGAAGAAGTATAAAAAGAAAAACACAAAAAGAATAAAAAGAAGAAGAAGGAAGAGAAAAAAAAGAAGAAAAAAAACACTTTAAATTTCGGGTTTCAAGCAAATAAAAGGTAATTTTGTTGAATCACCTCTGCTCAATAATAATAAAAAAAAAAAAAAAAAAAGAAGACCAACTTTTTCAAATAATCTTTATAATTAGTGAACATGAAACTAAGTTATTGAGATAGCTTTTGGAAAGTTCACAAGTATCTATTTTTATCTTGAATGATAGAATAAAGAAAAAGATTTAACCCTTAAATATATTCTTTTGGAAGAATAAATATGAAAGAGTTTTGGGTACTTTAATAATGCCTTTTTATTCCAAGATATAATGTCGACAACATACTGAAAACCAATTGATTGCTAAATTATAGTTTACCTTTTTATTTATTATTATTGTTGATGATCCAAAAGGCTCGATCAATCTGTATGTCAACCAAATTAAAGTAACCCTAAGTACTATGAAACTTATGATCTCTGATCTTTTTATTATAAATACACCATGTTCCAACCTCACTACTATTGTGAAAATTCACAATCAATCGAAAAATTGGTTCTCTTTCTCAATATTTTGCTTGAATTTTAATCCTCTTTTTACAGACCAATAAAATGTATTTTATTCTCAAGGGATCTAATAAACTGTAAATTTTAAGATCGAAGAATAATAACTTGGGTATGTTAAATAATTTATAAGGTTTTTTACATTGGACAAAAAATTTTACAAATAAATTAAAAAAGATCTTTTAATTTCCAAAAATTAACAAAAATCTTCTTTCGGAACAGAAATACTTTTAACAACAATTATTCAAAAAAAAAATACTTTTGGTGATTTGTGTGATTTGTGAATTCAATTTTTCTATGTTTCGAAATAAGTTGATATAAATTTCTTTGATATCTATTACTTCCCAAGATTTCTTTCATTTCTTCTAATTTATCATGATTTTGGACAATATCTATAATTTCTTTGATATCTGTTATTTCCCAAGACATCTTTCATTTCTAAGATTATGAGTGATTTACTAGATTTCAATTATTTTGGACAATTTATCTAATTTTGAGTGATATTTGTGATTTTGTGTACTTTCTCAAGATTTCTGTATTTTCTGATATTTTGGGTGATTTCCTTATTTTCACATAAATTCTTTTAAAATTTGAGAATTTCTCTAAATGTATTCAATTAATTTGATAGTAAACTTTAATTAAACTATATACTTTATAATATATATAAAATACCTTGAATTCAGTAATTAGAAAATAATCTTATTTTAATAATATTTTTTTATAATTATTATTATAAAGTTCTTTTTGAATTTATAAAAAGATAATTTTTAGAAAAAATAATTATTAATAAATAATCTCAATTTTAAAAAAAAATATTAAAATTATTACAAAAAAATTTTAATAATAATCTTTTAAACCTTTATTAATTAATTAATTATTATTTTTTTTTAATTTATATTTTCTTAATAATATTTATATTCATTTCTACTTTAGTAGAAATGAGAGGCCATCTTTAGATGGCCTCAAAAAAAATTATACAAAAATATAATCTATTTACATTTATTAACAACACAATCAAACCTAATTAACAATCAACACTAACTAAAACTACACAACAAATTTAAATATTATAATATAAACACACAATACTAAACAAACACGTTAATACAAATAAAACAAAAATATATTAAATAATAACAATATACTCTCATAATACAATAAATCACAACATATATTTAATAAACAAACTAATACACTAAAACAAAAATATACTTGAACTACTACATAAATCAAATTAAAACATTTATATTAGAATTATTCATAATCATACAAATACGAATAAAAATCTCTATATTCAAAACAATATAAACGGAATAAAAACAAATATAAAAAAACACATATGTATATAATAAAAAAATAACTACATTCAGTTTCGTTTTTAAAACACAAACCATCTACGAAATTTAAGCAACAAAAAAAATCTCAAAATAAGACACAAAATTCCAATTCTAGTAAAATAATTTGTTAAAATTAATATTCTAAAAAATTGTGCTTTAATTTGAGATTTTTTTGTACCTTAAATTTCGTTGAAACTCTGTGCCTTAAATGTGAAACTGACTGTAATAATAACATAGAAATCCAAAATCATATATTAAAAATTTTATAATCAATAAAAGTCAGTTAAGATACTAGATAACTCTTGTCGAATATAATAAAATAATCTTTAATATATAAACATTTAAAAAATATATACCTAAGAATATCACATTTCTAATAAAAGTATTAAAACAAACACAATTAAAAATAAAGTTTAACAATTGTTAAATTTCCAAAATTCACATAAGCCTTGAAATAACTGTATAATTACAATTAATAAATAGTACTAATTTACAATTCATTCATTAAATATATTTATTAAGATATTCTATTATTTTTATCCAAAATTAAATTAAAATTCGGTCAAAAATTATCAATAAGAGTTCATCTAAATATAAAATATATATAAATACATAAATATATATATATATATATAAACTTCAAAAATATAAAATTAATTCATAAAAAAAGATAAAAATATCTTTCAAAGAATGAAAAGGAAGAAAAAAATCACTCTTATTAACAAAATTCAAATAATTTCATTTACAAAGTTTATTATATAACCTATTTGTGTCAATGTTTTATAAAAGCCCCCTTAAGGGGGTTAGGGGTGTCAGGTATAAATATAAAGTAAAGTTAGACCAAACAATAATTAAATATTTTTTTAATTATATTAATTTTTTAAAAAAATAAAAGTTAGGTACGTAAGGAAGGTACAACTAAATTACCTAACTTAGAAATAAATATTTTAAACAATAAATTAAATCATAAAATAAAATAAATTCAGAATTATCCAAATCTCAAAACAAATTATTATATTAGTTACACTTTTTGAGGCAAAAATTTTTTCAACCTAAATTCTGAGATAAAATAAATTCTGAATTAAAGTTTAAAATTTAGATTCTAGGAAAATAAATTAAGAAAGAAAAAAAAATAAAACTCATCTAAAATTTTATCATTTCCATACTTTAATTCTATTCAATGATTATAGATTAAAAAGAGAATTTAAAATTTTTTTTTTAAAATAAAATTTTTATTTATTATTTTCAATTATTTTTTGAAGAAAGAAAAATCAATTTACATATACATAATCTAATTTCAATTTTTTTTTTGTTTAAAAATTAAACAAAGAATTAAAAAAAAATTATAACATAATAGTGATAATATAAAATAATACATTCTTTTAATTAATAATATTAGAGAAATTATAATTATTAATAGTTTTTTTTTAATAATTATAAATTATATAATATCCTCGATTCTGCAATTTTTTTTTTATATAAACCTAACTCTTTTTAATAAAAAATAGTCAAAATATTTATTAACTATCTATATTCCATTTTACTTTTATATAAATCAGATTATTTTTTCTTTTTTACTCATTTTCAAAAACGTTATTATTTATACAATTAGAAAAAATCTCATAAAATTTTTTAGATAATTTAAATAAAATTTACTTAAATACCTCTTAAAAATGTTATTTTTATTTTAATTATATATATATATATATATATATATATATATATATATTATTCCGACTTTTAAATTTTTATTTATTTTATTTTTAAAAAATAACCAATTATAAAATAATAATTAAGGTTTATTAGATTATGGCTAAAACTTACTGTTAATAATATTAAGATTTTTTATTTATAAAACAAAATTATTACAACCCTTCCAAGGCTACCATGAATTTTGAAATGAATCAAATTTTAATGTTAATATAAACTTTTAAATAATTGAATATAAGGATAAGAAAGCTCATATTGAAAAAAAATTTCATTGAATAAGTTCATATCGATCAAAAACTTGTGATACATTTTTTAAAACTTTGAGTTTTTTAAAGATAGGAATTTTTAGTGGTTTCTGAAGGAACTATTGATTTTCCAATACATTTTGGTATTTTGAAATTTCTTGTTGAATATCAGAAAAAAATCTTGAATATTAGATTATATGAGAAATTTTTTTTTCAATATGAGTTTTCTTATTCTCATATTTAATTTTTTAAAATTTTATATTAACATTACAATTTAAAACATTTAAAAATTCACAGTAGCCTTGAAAATACTATATTTTTATTTCTTAATAATATTTAAGTTCATTTCTACTTTAGTAGAAATGATAGGCCATCTTTAGATGGCCTCAAATAATATATAACTAAATCAAAATAACATCTCTTCTTTAATACAATTTCAAACAACATATAATACATCAAAAAACAATCACAAAAACATTTAACAACAACAATACTACCAATATACAAATTAATAAAACAATAACATTACAAAAATATAATAGTAAACAATTAATAATCTGTTCAAAACAAAATATACTAACATTAACATAAAACATAACTAAAACAAATACTTAATCATCAACAAAATAAATAAATCACAATAAAAACAAAAAATTAAATCTAACTTAAACTTACAAAAATCAATCAAAATAATTACAAAAATACAAAAAAACAAAAATGAACATATACTAATAAATAAATACAAACATAAAAAATTACAATAAACATTATTCAAATTCGGTAATTATCATAAGTTAGATATAATATAAACCACTCTACAAAAATAAATAACGGTTACACAAAAATAATGAATCACATATATTTATAATATAATACAATTCAAAAGTAAAATATGAAAATTTTATTCTATATATTTTTCACTGATCATTCAAGATAACTGAAAATAAAACTACTTAAACGAGATTAGTACCTATTCGTGAACTTTTAAACCAATTCCAGAAGAATAGAAAAATAATTAAAGATAAAAAATCAAAAATAATACACTTATACTAATATTTACTATAAAAACCAAAATTTTAAAAATTCAACATATTTAAATTTACATTTAAATTAAGTGTTTTAAATGTAATTTAATTTTATTAATCAATTAAACAATCTATTTATTGGTTTGTTTTTTTTTTGTTTTTAAATGGAACAAAAAAGAATTACAAATTTTTCTAAAAATGTTCCCTTTTGACTACCATTTTTTTAATAAAAATACATGACTTTTTGTTATAAACAAAAAGTAACATGGACTCATCAGAATATTGATAATAAATTCTTGATTATTTTGAAAAAATGGTAATTAATCTCCTTTTGAAAATCACAATTATAAAAAGATGAGATTCAAAATTATGATGAATTCATCATCAACAATATACAGCTGTTCCAAACCGACCGTGAATTTTGACACACACAGAAATTGATTTTTCTATTTTTATCCTTTTTCTCTATGATAAGATTTTATGGTTCTATAACAGCCTATTATAAACTGTGAAAATTTAAAATAATCCAAAATTTTCTGAAAGAGAATAAATAAAAATTTGAAATTTTTTAATAAAACCCTTTGAAGAATCCTTAATTTAAATATTTTTTTTTGATTTTTTAGAGATCTTTTATTTTGAAATACAGCTGTTCCAACCCTACCGTAAAAAATTATAAGATATACAGATCCTTTGTATATTATAAAATTTCCATTTATGAAATAGAAAATTCAATTTCTATCATATCATATGAGAAAATTTTACTTTTAATCTTAAAGAAAGAAAAAAATTGGAATTTCATAAGAAAAGAAATCACAGAAACATGAAAGTATTTTTCGATCCTTGCTTTTAAATTGTTTAAAACCGAAATACTCCCAATTTTAGAAATTCAAGATCCTTATTAATATACTTTTTTTTACAATTTATTTGCCATTTTTAAAAACCAAAAATTGGATAATATAATTTTTTTCTTCTAATAAAAATTTTTATGGTTAATAATAAACTTTCATATCCATTTTACGGTTTGTTATACATGACAAAATTTAATAATAGAAAATCAATTTCTGTGTCTTATAAATTTTCACAGTAGGGTTGGAACAGCTGTACCTAAAAATCAAAAGGTAATACCATTTCAAAGTAATTATTAAATTGGACCTTCATTTTTACAAGATTTTGTTTTGGATTTTTGAATTTGTTTAATAAACAACGAAATTTTTTACCTTTTTTTATCACATAAACATTTTTTTGATAAAATCCTCTGTCAAACCATAAAATTGTGTAATAGCGTATTAAAAATAATTTGATTTTTGTATTTAACAGTGATAGAAAAATTAATTTCTATTTCTATCACATTTCATGGTAGGGTTGGAACGGCTGTAATTAGTGATCATGGAACTATGTTATTGAGATAGCTTTTGGAAAAGTAAACAATCTCCTTTAAACTTGAATGATGGAATAATGAATAAGATATAACCCAAAAACTGTTTCTTTTTATTGAAAGAATATATGAAAGAGTTTTAAAATTTTTAACAAGCTATTTTTTTTTCCATATTCAAATTTATACATACAAACACTTCAGTTGATTAAATACTACATGTTTTAAAATAAAAGGAACTAAATTCTCATTCATATCTCCAAAAAAAAAATCCAAATGTAAGAATTATTCAAAACACTTAAAGTCCCATTCCGAAAAGGTTCACAATCATAATATTCTGATTTATAGAATTAACTATTAATTTTCTTTCATTCAATTTTCAGCAAAGCTGAAAGTAAATTTTATTCCTTTCATCTTGAAACAAATAGTATAATTTAACTTTGAAGTTATTACTGCCATTTCAATTCAAGTGTGAATTTTGAATCATTACTCGAAGGATCAAGAATCCTTTATAAATCATTTTAAATGTTTTTGAACTTTATTCAAAGCATTCATAATCATTTAATTAATAAATATAATTCACAGATCAGTTGAAACAGCTGTACTATTCCTGTTGTTTGATCCCAAAGCTTCCATCCATCTCTCAACAAAATAAAATACCCCTAATACCATCAAACTCATGATCTGATCTTTTGGTTAAAATTATATCCTGTTCCAAACCTCTATACTATTGTGAAAATTCACAATGGGCTAATTGATTTACTCTCTGAAGACGTGAAAATTTAACCCTCTTTTAAGAAGACCCAACATAATTGTTTTCAAAAAGGATCCAATAAACAAAAAGAAATTTATAAAGATCAAATAATTTAAATTAAGTATTTTAACCAATAAGTTTGAGGTTTTTTGACATTTGATAAACAAAATCATAAAAAAAACATTGACTAATAAAGATCTTCCAATTTACAAAATTAGTAAAAATCTTATAACTGATATACTTTTACAAAAATTATTCAAAAAATCCTGTATCTGATTTCTAAGATTACTCTAATTTCCCAAGACACTCTTAAATTTGGAACTCATTTTTCTTCAATCATTTCAGTTATTTATCTTATTTCACTGATTCATATTTTTTTCTGTGATTTCTGTTTATTTTGGTGATTTTTAGTGATTTTCTGTATCTTCTATAATTTTTCTTCTCTGATTTTGAGTGTTTCTCTAAATATCTTCTTTGATTTCTTTAAATTCTAAACTAAAATTTAATTAGATACTTTATAATATTCATAAAATACCTTCAATTCATAAATTTAAAAAATAATATTATTTTAATAATACTAATAATATATATATATTATTATTATTATTATATTTATAAGACTACTTTTTTAAATTAATAAAAAAACAATTTTTATAAAAAATAAAGAAATAATAATGTAATAATCTCAATTTAAAAAAACAATTTAAAAATTATCAAAATAAAGTTTTAATAATAATCTAATAAACCTTTATTATTATTCTAATTTTTATTTTATTTTTATTTCTTAATAATAATTAATTTCATTTCTACTTTAGTAGAAATGACAGGCCATCTTTAGATGGCCTTAAATAAAATATATATAGTTATAATAATAAAAAAAAACCCTTCTCTTTATATATTCTAATCTAAAATGATAAATACATCCAAATAAATATATATTTACTACACGATATTCATCAAAAAACAAATTCTATATCTTAATAAATGAAAACAAAAACTTATAAAAACAACCAATACACATAAATAACAATTTCTCTATATCAATTAAATACAATATAAATTCATATCAAGAAAAACAAAACACAACAAAAAACAAATACAAAAAGAAATTTTTATTAATAATTCAGTTTATATTTCCTTTAATATTTTCTTTCTTGAATATTTATATTCACTAATTTTATATGATTTTACTATTTCTACTTTTTTTTAAATTTCACTAGCTGTATCTCTCTCATTTTTCTCTTCTATTATTCTTAAACTTTCACTTATTCTATTTCTTTTCGTTTTTATTAAATTTATAATTTCTCTACTTGTTGTTGTAATTTAATATTTTTTTTTATCCGTCCACATAAATCAATCTCTTCAGAGATATTTTGAACAGGTACCTATTGAAAATTCTCATTAAAAACTACTTGGGTTCATTCAGTCTTTCTAGAAATTAGTGAATTTTTATTTTAATGTATTTTTTGAGATCGATCAATTACCCTTTTTTCTTCTTCAGATATTTTCAAGATTAAATGGGAAATTTGAAGATCCATATTCTTCTGTATATTAGTAACTTGTTCTCTTTATGTAACTCCAATACCCTCATATACTATTTCTTTTAATGCTTGTTCTAAACTCTCGTCTGAGATCGAAACGTTATCTTGGAAATATTTAGCATCGTGTAGATATTCAAAGGAGTAAAACTGTGTATTATTAAAAATTCTTTAAAAAAGGTTAGTAAATGAAAGAAAAAAAATGTTCTCTCTTTTTTCGAAAGTTCTGTTATCTTTTCTTTTATTAAAATAAAAAAAAACTAAACAGAATTTTTCAACTTCTATTAAATTATTAAATACTTGGTTTTAGCATCATTTCCTTGAACCAAAGCTAAATTTTATAAACAAAAAATAAATATTATTTTACATCCCTTGAAACTTATTGATAGAGTTTTTAAACCTAAAAATAGCTTTTCAAGAGTCAAAAAAATTTTATCATCAAGATGGTTGACTATTTTTAGTTACTTGAAATGTTTACTTTTCAAATTTGAATTGTCGATCACATTAAACTCTTAGAAACACCAATTTAAATCATTTTCTACTATATTTCTAATTTAGCACAATTTCTTGAAAAATTTTGAATTATTGTTGCTATTTTTTTTTAGGACAGAAATCAAAACCTTAGACAAATGCAAAAATATTTGGTAAATAATATCGAATAGAACAAGTGCTGTAGATCAGAAAAATATAGCATCATATTTTTAATTTTTTTCAATATTTTTGTTCGAAAAAAATAACAATATTATTTTTGCTTAACACTATGTTAAAACCACTCTGATAATAAAACAATTAATTTATTTATAAAATTAATTAAATAAGTGTATATGGAACAAAAATATATAATATAATTTTCAAATAATTGAGTTTCCAAAAGAAGAAATTTGAAATAAATATTTTAGGAATAATTGAGTTTACAAGAGGTTTTCAATTCGAAATTAAATTGTTGAATATTAAAAAAAACATCTGACAATTAACTCTAATCAGAAATATTTTTTCAATTTCAGTTTACTCATCCTCTAATTCAATTTTATAAAAATCAATATTAAGGCAAAAAATTTGACAAATTTAATAATTCACAAATGACTGGGAAAGATTCTTACATTTCAATCAGTTAATCATACTAATTTAATGTCAATTCAAGAATTTATTTAATAAGATTTCTATTTAAATAAAAGTGAATTTGGTGCGTAAAGTATTTTGAATTAGAGTTTATCGAATTATAAATCTATATATATATTATATATATATATATATCTATATATATATTACTTCAAAAATTAGAATTTATATATGAATAGAATAAAAATTATCTTAATAAGAATGAAAAATAAAAAAATAAGTTTAATTTACCAAAATACTAATAATTTGATTTCATAAGTTTCATAATAAATCTCTTAAATGATAATATTTTCTGAAAATCCCCCTTAAGGGGGTTGGAGTGTGGAGGTATAAGCAACTTGTAAAGTTGCTAAAATTATATTTTTTTCCATTTTAAACTAAATATATTTTATATTTTTTGAAAAAAATAAAGAAAGGTACGTAAGGAAGGATCAGCTTGAATTTCTCTAACTTGACCAAAATAAATAACTTTTTTTGGTTTTAAAAAGAAAATTTTGAATAATACATTCTATTCTGATGAAATTTAAATTTCTCAAGTAACTTCAAAAAATGAATCAAAATTTTTTTATTTGATTATTTCTCTAAATACTAAGAAATGGAAACTAACTACTATGATAACATTTTTCAAATACACAAATTTTATTTTGCAAAAACAAAAACTTTTTAATTCCAATCAAAAAATCACCACCAAATTACTATTTGCAACTCAGAAAGGGGATTTAAAGTTGATTATTCTAAACTACACTTTAATCAAGTTACTCCCCATTTCAAAAATATGTTCATTAAAGAATATGATTCAGACTTTCAAATTATTAATTAATAACTGATCTCTCTTCAGATTTCTAATTATTGTTAAAATTATTCACTGAGAGAATTAATACATTTAAAACCCTAATTTAAAGAAAAAAAAACTTTTAAAAATAAAAGAAAACCAAATGAAGTTTAATAATTATTGATCCGAACAAAAAAAGAAAAAAAATAAACAAAACAACATTTTTTCATATTCAATGAAAGATCTTTTTTCTAACAATTAATTATCTAAAAAAAAAAAAAAAAAACAAATATCGAAATTTTCTATTCAGATAAAAAAATCATATGGTACTACAAAAGGAAAGCTTATCCTCAAAAAATATTGCAAATACAAAAAAACAAGAGATATATTCTTACTTTTAAAGAATAATTGATAAGAAAATTTTCATTTATAAACGAGAAAATCCAATAATTAAGAATTTTGACAAGAAACATATAAACCTAGGAAAGAAAAGGAAATAAATACTATACTTTGAAGCACACTTGTATAAACTGTGGTTAAAAATGACTTTGGAATAAAAGTTTGTAAAACATGGAAACTTTAGGAATCTCAGAAATTCGATATTATTTTTCAATAGTTCCATTTTAATTGTTAAAAAATTTGATTTTCCAAGTTTTTCGAAATTCAAGATCCTTATTAATCTTTAATTTTTTTTTATCTATTTATTTTGAATATTCAACAATAAAAAAAAATAGAAAACATCAATTTTTTTTTTCTAAAAATATATATTTTTACACAAAATGAGAAACTTTCATATAGATTTTACCATTTATTATACAGGGGAAAATTTTAAAATAGAAAACTAATTTCAATGTCTTTAAAATTTTCACAATAGAGTTGGAATGGTTATATTATTTTATAAGATATGATCATATATTAAAATAATACAAAAACTCAATTTCTTCCTAGTTTTCTCCAAGTTAAAAAGAGAAATATTTTTTGAGAGTATGAAAGGTATGGAATATAGTTTAATACATTGAAAAAATTGAAGTACTTTTATAATAAATCAGTTGCTAATAAAATACTAATTATCCTTACTAACTTTTAAACCTTTAATAGTGGGAAGATCTCCAAATGATGCTTTGGTTAATATTACTGTATCTACAGAAATTCGGAGTTTGGCAGACAAGTGGGTAGGGTAACGAAACTTTAAAAAAAAAAGAAAAAAGAAAAGAAGAACTATGAACTATGAACTATGAACTATGAACTTTGAACTATGAACTCTAAGGTAAATTATGAATTTATAAAATATAAATCTAATTTTGAATATTTGTATTTATATTTATTTTTATTTTTATGTTTATTTTTATATATATGTTCATGTTGTTATTTATATTGTTATTTATGTCGTTATTTATTGAGAATTTATTTTTTTCTGAAAATTTTATTGTAATTATATTGATTCCAAGTCTACACCCTTGGGAAATGTTTATTAAAGATTTATGGATTTCAAGTCCTAATTTTGGTTTAGGCTTAATAAGATCTCACTCTCTTTCTGAAATAAAAAATGAAGATCTTTCGGTATTAATAAATTAATGATCAATATTTTATTTACACAAACTAAATATAAATAAGTTTATTAATAATCTATTTTCAAGTGAATAAATTTTATTAATTAAAAATGAAACCAATAGATTTAGATTTTAGATTATTCTTATAGGGGTGTTGTTTTTGTTTTGATTTATGTTTAATGGTAAAATGACTTTTTTTTAATAAATAAATAAAATTATATTCTTTCGAACAATTAGAATATCTAGATTTTACTAAAAAAATAACTATAGTCTCAAGAGAGAAAGAGAGAATGAGAAGTTTTATCAAATTTTTGGGTTGAAAAAAAACTTGAAAGTCTCTGTAATTTCTATCATTTCTTTTATAAATTTCTTACATTACTTGGATCTGTCACCATTATAGATTTTTGGTGATTTTGGTTGGTTTATGTAATTTTGGGTTATTTCTCTGATTAACATTTGATTTCTGTAATTTCTGTGATTTGATTTCTTTGGTATTTAATAATATTGGGAAAAAAAAGTGGAAAATCCTATTTTAAAATTTTTTTAAAAATTATGTAATAGAAATCACAGAAATCACAGAAATCACAGAAATCACAGAAGCTAATCAAGTCTTTGAAATATCAGAGTATGAATCTAAATAGTTTTTTTTATCAATTAACCATTTTTACTTGTGTTTTTTTTTTAGAAATAACCAACTACTCAAGTGTAAATTGAAATATCTCTGAAAATAGAGTTTTCTAGAATAATTCTTATTT
This sequence comes from Anaeramoeba flamelloides, assembly GCA_027625915.1. NCBI lineage: Eukaryota > Anaeramoebidae > Anaeramoeba > Anaeramoeba flamelloides. The sequence continues at coordinate 79,438 of JANTQA010000065.1, forward strand.
TTTCACCAAATTTAACCCTGAAAATGGAAGAACTTTTTAGAAATATTGTTTCTCGATAATTGTCTGAAAAAAAAAATGAGATCACAGAAATCGCAGTTATCACAGAAATCACAGAAATTGAAGTACATTGGTAATCTGAAAACCAAAACTTAACTTTTAATTAGTTTCTGTGATTTCGCCAAATCTTGTGATCCAAAATCACAGAAAACAATTCTTCCAGTTTACAATTTTCCATTTTGGAATTTGCAGACATTTTTTATTTATTATTTATTTTTTTTATTATTGATTTTCAACAACCCAAAATTTTAAAAATTTTTAAACAGTAAGAAACCATTTAGTGAACACAAACAAAGAAATTAAACCAGAAAAAAGTGAAACTGAAAAAAAAAAAGAAGAAAGGAAAAAGAACAAAGCTGGAAAAGGAACGTGATGAAATAATCGAACGACGTAAACAAATGGGAAAGGAAATCAAGGAAAAAAGTAACAAGCTTGACAAGGAACATGAAGAAATGATCCAGGAATGAAAACAAATAGAAGGACTTAAGCAAATCAAGGAAAAAAGAATCAGTTTTGACAAGGAACGTGAAGAAATGATCGAACAACATAAACAAATAGAAAAGGGACTTGAAGAACTAAATAAAGAATCTAGTTTTGGGATTCAATTTTTAACTAAAGTTGATGGATTAATTGAAAAATTAAAAAAAAACAAAGAATAAGGAGAAGAACAAAGAAGAAGGAGAATAACAAACAAAAAAAAATCAAAAAAAAAATCAAAACAACCCAAAAGAAAATCCTTTTAATACAAATAAGAAACAAACTGAAAATAATATATGTAAAAGAAAAAAAAAAACAGAAAGTAAAACAGTTTTATTACCAAAACAAAAAAAAATCAAAGAAGATAAAAAAAAACGAAGAACGAATATACAAAAAGAACTTATAAAAATACCTGCAATAGAATTACTCAAAAAAGAAAAAAAAAAAAGAAATTGAAAAAAAAGCAGAAAAAAAAATTGAAATTGAAAATGAAAAAGAAAATGAAAAAGAAAAAGAAAAAGAAAACAAAGAAATAAACAAACATAATGAAAAGAAATGGTTAATGTTTGTAATTATTTTTGATGAAACTAATGTTACCTTTAAACACTCTCCGGGTTATCTCAATAAATTATGCCAGCTAATATTAACAATAAAAAAAAATCTAATAAAACAGAAAATATTTTTATTTCCTGTTTTTTGTGGTATCCAACCCAAAGATTCTCTTGAAACAATTGCTTCAGTTAGTAATAGGTATCCAAAACAAATTCCAATTAAATTAATGAAAAAAGAAAATTATGTTGAAATTCTGGACATTTTACTCAGGAAAACATTAAATTTTGAAGAACTTCCTCAAGGTATCCAATTTCTTCTTATAAATATTGAAGGTATACCCCGATTATTTGAATATTTTTTAATATCTATGATTGAGTATTATGCAGAAAAAAATAAACTCTTAACGTTTCGCGCAACTAATGTACAAAGAAATTTATTAAATCAATTAAATGAAAATAGTGATCAAAAAAAGAAGAGCCTCAAAAAGAAAATGAAAAGGAGAAGGAAAAGGAAAAGAAAACAGAAAAGGAAAAGGAAAAGGAAAAGGAAAAGGAAAAGGAAAAGGAAAAGGAAAAGGAAAAGGAAAAGGAAAAGGAAAAGGAAAAGGAAAAAGAAAACAGAAAAGGAAAAGAAAAAGAAAAAGAAAAAGAAAAAGAAAAAGAAAAAGAAAAAGAAAAAGAAAAAGAAAAAGGAAAAAGAAAAAGAAAAAGAAATAGAAATAGAAAGAGAAAAAGAAAAAAATTAAAAAATAATGAAGAAAAAGAGGGAAAAGAAATCAAAAATAATGAACTTATTCAAAAATTTAATCTTGAAGATTCAAAAAACAATCCGGGTTTGTCTATTCAAAATTTTAAATCTATTAAAAAAAATAAAGAATCAAGTTAAAATGATCTCAATAAACAATTTAATTAAACAAGATATACAATTATTATTGCAATTATTTTGTTATTCATTTTTTAAATATCATTTATTAAATATTAACAATTTTAATATCAAAACTTTAAATAATAGACAACAAACACAAAATCTCAAAGATCTAGAAAATGAAGCATTGTTATTTTTACAAAAAAATAATTCTGATAAAAATACAAATGTCATATTTTTCCCATATATATATATATATATATATATATATTGATTTAATTTTTGAGAAAATTCAATTTGCTATTTTCCTTTATTTACCAAGAATCTTGGGAACCACAACAAAAACAAGGAACTATCCAATAAATGAAATTGATGATATCAAAAAAAATTTATTGTCATTACAATTATTATTCTTTCTAGAACCAAAGGAACCAAAGAAACCAATGGAAATAAAGGAAACGAAAAAAAGAAAAAATGATAGAACAAACAAAAGTAAGATTTTTTGCATTACAAAATATATTTTATTTACATCAGTATTTTCAAAAAATAAATAATAATACTAAAAATAATGATAATTTTGAGAATAATTTATCATTTTGTTCAGAAATGAAATTTAATATAGAACTTGATAAAATCAAATTAATTAAATTTCAATCATTAAGACATGGCATTGAAAATAAAAATCCTAAATCATTTTTTGCAAACTGGAAAAATTAAATCTTCAAATTTTAAAAAGGATATTATCGAAAATAAACAATTATTGTCAAAAGGTATTGGGTTTTTTTAATGTTCCTAATTCACCATTTGCTGATTTATAATTGAAAAAAAAAAAAACAGTAATTTTAATCTTTAAGAACAATGAAAAGAAAATAAAGACAAATTTTTTCATTTACTTTTGAAATTTTACATTTTTAATTGTTCATAAATTATTATTGTCAAAACACATATTCTTTTAAAATGTTTACTTAAACATAAACTTTTTTTTTTTTTTAACAACCATTTTTTTTTCTTTTTCATAACTCTAACTTTTTTAAAAAAATTTGACTAGTATTTATCCTTTTTTTTTTTTTTTTTATTATTTTAACTGAATCAATAAATTTATAAATATTCATTTTTTTATTCATCCAGTAGTATTTCCTTTTTTTTTTTATTTGTTGAAATTTAAATAAACTAGATTCAAAAAAGTGGGACCCACAAAATAATAATAAAAAAAATAATAATAAATTAACGAATATTTAAAACAATTAAAATAAAAATTAAATAATCTAAATTATATTTGTTGAGTTTTTATTTATTTCAAATTAACTTTTTTATAAAAAATAAAAAAAAATTATATTTAAAAAATAAAAAATTTTTTTTTGGGCCCTTCTTTTTTGTAATTTTTTTCAAATTAATAAAAGCCATTAATGCATTCCCCTTTTAATTCTATTACCAATCTTAATCTTTTTTCCATTGAATTGCAAAGATTTTCTATTACAGTCAGTTTCACTTTTAAGACACAATATTCTTCCAAACTTGTCTACATTTTTTTAATTAATTGGTTTTTTTGTTTTAGGTGTCTCGTCACTTATTTTTTTGTCCATAATCCCCCATAAATGTTCAATTGGATTTAAATCCGGTGAGTTGGGTGGCCATTTTTTTTAAAACATTACATTTCTTTTTCAGATACTCTTTTGTTGATATTGATGTATGCGAAGTAGCTCCATCTTGCATCAATATCCATTGTTTTTTACCAAAAAGATTATCCATACCAGAAAAAAATTTTACTTCTGGAAATAATGTTTTTTTGATAAGATTCCGAGTTTACTATTTTTAGACACTTTATTAATGTTGATTGATATGAATAATTTATTCCACCAAAAAACATTACTTTTGGTATAAATTTAGTAAACCTCTCAAAAACTGAATCTATTATAAAAAAAATATTTAAAATTTTTTATTTATTTTAATTTTTTTGCAAAATTGAATGAAGAGAATTAACTTGTTATTTTAAATATTCAAAAAAAGGAGATGAATTAAAAAAAAAAAAAAAAAAAAAAAAAACATACCATCTCTTTCACCAGTTTGTCTCCAAATTTTTCTTTTTAAACCAGAAAAATAAAACCATTTTTCATCTGTAAAAATCATTTTCTTCCAATCAATAGAATTGTTGAGATATTTTTTTTGCAAATTTTAATCTTTTTTTCTTTTTGTTTATTTGTTAGCAATGTTCTTTTTTTTTGGTAATAAAAAATTAAATTTAAGTTCTTTTCTTATATTGTAAATTGTTGTTGTTGATAGATTTATATCGTGGTTATTTGATAAAAAAAGATTTTAATTTTTTTGCAACTCATTTTACGATTATCTTTTGTAATATTTTCAATAAGAATTTTTGTTTCCTCGTTTTGTTTTCTTTTTCGACCTGTTGAATATGTATTTTCTAACGTACTAAAAAAAGCAAAAAAAAAAAAAAGAAAAGAAAAGAAAAGAAAAAAAAGAAAGTAAGAAAGAAAAAAAGTAAAAAAAAAAAAAGAAAAAAGAAAATAATACTTTTTTGTTTGAAATTTTTTTATCCAATATCTAACTTTTTTTCTTGTTATATTCAATCTTTCTGCAATTTTTCTTTGACTTAACCCCTCTTCATATAATAGTATTATATTTAATCGAATTTCTCTTTCATTTAAATTATTTCTAAAATTCTCTAACATGTAAAAAATATTAGTAAAAAATTCAATATCCAAAATCAGAAAATGAATCAAAAAGAAAATAAAAAGAAAAAATGAAAAAAATGAAAAAAAAATATAAAATTAAAATTTCTTTCCAATTGAAAATTTTTTTTGAGAAAATCTTTAAAAATTCAAAATATTAATTTAAAATATTAATTTTAATTAATTTTATCTCAATTACTATTAATTATTATGAAATAACATTCAAATAAATAATTTATATATTATTTGAATTAATTATTTAACGAATAATAAAAATTTTCAATAAAAAAATTTGGGCCCTCTATTATTGAAATTAGTTTAAAAACAAGAGAAATTAAAAATAATACACAATTAATTTTTTGTATTCAAAAAAAAAATAAAAAACTAAATCATATAAATTGACGATAACTTTTTATTTATTTATTTTATCTGTGAAAATGTTATAATTTTATTTCTACTTATGTATAAATGATAGGCCATCTTTAGATGGCATGAGAAAACTTATATCAAATTTAAATCAATATAAATATCTCTATAAACCAAATTATCAATATATAGATATAAACCAATAAATTAATACAAAACAAAATTAATTAATCTCTACAAACAACAATAAAATAAATGACACTATATATACAAAAACCAAAAACACACAATTAGACCAACACAAAAAAAAAAATAATCAATATCACAATAAATTTCAATAAATAAATAGAATAAACTTGTAAATAATAAACAATATCTAATCAATCTAATATCAATCACAAACAACACAAGACATTTTTTACAAACCAAATACAAAAAAAAAAAACAACTAAATATTCAAAATACTACAAAAATCATAAAATAATAAAATCAACACAGAAAAATATACAAAACAAACAAATATACCGTTAAATATCAAAAATAAAAACAATTTTGTTCTAAAATAAACAATAACCAAAAAAAAAAAAAAAAAAAAAATTCAATAAGATCTAAATTTTCTAAATAAATGAACTTTAAAATTTTATTTATGGAAAATCACAAATCAAGTTTAATAAACTACTAATTTACAAATAAATCACATTTCATTAAGCATAAGATCATATAATCATATAAAATAAGAATATTCTAAAACATCAACTCAAATGAAAATCAACCTTTTATATTAATTATACGATTTATTTTCAACCAAATATAAATTCTATAATATCATTTCTGCTTGAGTAGAAATGATTAGCCATCTATAGATGGCCTGAGACAAAAAACTCTGCAATGTCATCTCACAACAAACATAATACATTAATATCAACAAAACATCACAATATAAATTCAATATCAAAATAAATACAGCCAGTTTCACTTTTAAGGCACAAACTTTGAACGAAATTTAAGGCAACAATGGAAATTTTTAATTAAGGTACAAAAATTCAGATTCTAGGAAAATTATCAGAGAAAAAAAAATTCCAAAAATTGTGCCTTAATTTGAGATTTTTTTGTTCCTTAAATTTCGTTCAAAGTTTGTGTCTTAAATTTTAAACCGACTGTATACAAAATATCAAAATTTCTAAACTTCAACCATATAATTCAAAAAGAAACAACATACTGACGATTTATCATCTGACTCACACATATCAGAAAATAATTGATTTAAAATAAAAATATAAAAATCTACAACCAATAAAATCAATATTGAAAATAATGATCAACAAAAACAAATAAATTCTCGAATTCTTGAACTTTCTTAAAATGATTTTTCACAAAAAAAAATTTCACATATTATAAACATTGGAAGAAAAAAAGTGAAAATTTGTATTCAAAATGGCAACAATGAAAAAAAAAAATCCACAATAAAAAACAATCTGGGAAAAAAAACATTGGTAACTGAAGATTTAATCAATTCGAATTGAAAAACAAACAAAAATAAAATCGTTTACAGTCAGTTTCACTTTTAAGGCACAAACTTTCTACGAGATTTAAGGCACAAAAAAATTCCAAATTAAGACACAAAAATTCAGATTTTAGGAAAATAAAGTGAGAAAAAAAAAAAATCACCAAAAATTTTTGCCTTAAAAAGGAATTTTTTCTCTGCCTTAAATTTCGTTGAAAGTTTGTCTCTTAAAAGTTAAATTGACTGTGATAACTTATTAATAAACTGATTATATAAACGATAAAACTCTATTAACCAAAAAATATCACTATTATGATTGTAAATCAAAAATAAGATTTATTTATTGTTTTTTTTTTTTTAATTTATTATTGTATTTTCATAAATAACTTCTGTATAAAACTTTCAAATTTCTTTTTTCTTTTTAATTATTAATTTAAGATAAAAAAGAATAAAGATAATTCCAATTTCTAATTTATTTTTATAAACTTTCAATCTCTGATTTTCTCTGAAATTTAATAATAATAAAAAAAAAATTAATATAAAGGACATTAAGAGTATAATTTACAATCTTTTCATCATAACTATTTCGTTCATAATGATATTTTTTAAATATATTTAATTTCATTTATACTTTAGTAGAAATGACAGGTCATCTTTAGATGGCCTCAAAACAACAATAAAACAACAAAAATCATAAATACTATTTTTTTATATAAATAAAATATCAGCTTACACAAATACAAATAACTTAATACAACATTACAATAAACAAATAAAAAAATTACCATTAAATTAACAACTAACTAACTAACAACAAAATACAACTCAAACAAATAATACATAACACAAAAACAAAATCTAAATAACTAAAAATTAACACAAAAAATATCAATCAACATACACAAAATCTAATATTCATAAAACAAATATCTACTAAAAATCTATCACCAACAAATAAATACATAAAACAACAATGCTAAATTCAATAAATAAAATGCAAAATAAACTCAAAAATTGCATAATAATTTCAATTTATTCACTAGCCTAACAATACATTTATACAACATATATATATATATATATATATATATATATCCCTTAGTACCCCAAATAACCTAAAAACATTTCAAACAAACATTTTAATTTGAAATGGTATCAAGGGATAATAAGGTATAGAATTAATAAAAAATTATCTTAGAAAGAAAATTTAATAATTAAAAATTGTATAGTTACTTAAAATAAAAAAATAACTTGAAAAAAATTTTTCAACATTGGGAATTTTTTTTTGGTTATTAGTGATTTTATTATTTTTCCAAATTTTATCAAAATAAATTTTTTTTTTTTTTTTGAAAAGTTTGTCTAGACATCAAAAACCTCTTAGTTTTAACATTTAAAACACATCATACTTTACTGGAAATTTTTTGGGGGCCCTTTGCACCCCAAAATGGCCTAAAATACTTGATTAAATAATTTATTCATTATAAAAGTTATTATAACATCACATAGAATATTTATTTTATCTACTGATTACTATTCAATATCAATATCTATATTAGATTCTAAATAATTTAAAAAAATAAA
>JANTQA010000066.1:0-28987 GCA_027625915.1 Anaeramoeba flamelloides
AAACCCTGATCTAATATTCAGGTAAGCAGTAGGAGTTTAGTCCCCTAATGTTTAAAATCCTAATTTAATCTTTGGCCTCTTACTTATTTTATCAAAATTTGGTGTGTTCCAGAGTTGGGACTAACCAACCTGGAATACAAACCAACTCAAACTTCCTCCCACTTTTACACACGCACACTGCTCTCCCACACATTAACCATACACTCAAATGAAAATAGAGCCACCCATAGAACTGTTGGCTATAAAATGGTGAATATTTGGCTGTCTTTACAATTAAAAAATAAATATTTATATTCTCATCTACATTTATTAATTGGTGTTTAATTCATCATTTTTTAATAAATTTCTTCTACACTATTTTCGTTGTTACTCAATTTAATAAATAAATAAAAATATATAAAACAAATTTTTTTTTTTTACTTTTTTGACAAATTTACATAAATTAATTATAAGTTTATATTCAAAATATATAAATGAATATCTGTATTATTTTTTTTTTGTTAATATACATTTTTAATAACGAAGAACAAATGCCAGTCGTTTTTTTAGAGTTATACTTTATTTTTTTTTTTTTGAAAATTTTTTTATATATAAAATATTATTAGTATAGATGTACACTTTTGATTTTAAAAAAATCTAAAAAATGAAAGTATAACTCTAATAAAACTCTCGGGTTAATCGACTCGGGTCTCTAATTACATACATTTTTTCTGTAAAAGGTGTAGAAGTTTGAATCTTTTTTTATTAGAAAATTATGATTTTTCAACTAAAAAAAAAATTTAAAAAAAAGTTGAAATCAATTTTTTTTTTAAAATCACTTTTTTATGGTGAAAATATTTTTCCCGGTTGTAAATATTGATTAAAAACCGGGAACGGATATTCAAGATGCCATCATAGATAAAAATATTATAAATAAAATTTTTTGAAATTTTCAAAAAAAAAAATTCAAAATTCAAATTTTCAAAAAAATTGATTAAATGATTTTTTTTTAATTTTAAATAAATACAATTTATTTTCGCTTAACTTTAGTACAAATAGCCTAAAATTTCAAAAAAAAATCATTAAAATCAATTTAAACAAAAAAAAAACTTCTCAATTAAAAATGGTTTTACTTAAATCAAAATATTAAGTAAAAATTTTTTTGATTGCTGACCTTTCATTTTTCAATTTTTTTTTTTTTTTTTTGGTGGAGATTCTTTAAAAAAATAAATTTGAATAACACATAATAATTGTGTTTGAAAAAGTTAAAAAATACCTCTGAAAAAAAATTTTTTTCCTTGGCAGTGTAGCTTTAATCAAGAAAAGACACAGTGGATTTATTTTCAAAGAACCATACATTCAAAAAAAAAGGTAATTTTTTTTTTTCTTTTCGATCTTGATGTTCACCATTTTCTTTTCGAAACACAATCAATTTCTTTTGTTTTGTTTAGACCACAAAACCTTTTTTTTTATTTTTATTTTGGATTCTGAACAAATGTGTGTTTTGCTTCTGATCAAGTTTTTTATCTTTTTTTTTTTTTATCTTTTTCGAACGTTTTTTTTTAAAAAAAGATTCTTCTTTCAAATTGTTAAATGAAATTTTGTTTTTGATGTTTTTTGAACATTCTATTCGCTCGTTACTGTGTTTATTTGATTGAAGTGTTGACAAGTAGGAGTAGTTAATTAACTCTGGTTCATTTGGGAGTGCTTTAGACCTCGAACCAGAATTAAGGTTACTTTTATCGCTTGAAGACAAAAAACTCAGACAAAAGCTTTTTTTTTTGAATCTGATTTGCAATAAAAAATTTTTTGTGATACCTCTCTCTCTCTCTCTTATTCTCTCTTACATTTTTTTTTGTTTTAAGGGATCAGTACATTCATAGATTTCCTTCATACTCCAGGAGTGACTTCATCGTAAAAAATATATTGTGAATTTGTTATTCTTTTGGTTGAAAAAATTCGATAAAAAACTCTAGTAAAGATTCTATTGATCTTAAGGTTATAAAAATGAAAATTAAGTTTGTGAAAAACCAAAATGGTCAATTTTTCTTATTTTATTTTTTAAATGCTGAAATTTCTTGAACTGTTTTCAAATCATTTTCTTTCATTTTATCGTTTTAACCTGCCAGTACTTTCTATTTTTTAATTCTTTTATAATCCACAATATTATACTGGTAAAAATTTTGGTATTTTTGTTTTAATGCGTAAGAAAAAGTTAAAAAAAACAAATAAAATGTATTTTTTAGAAAAAAGTTACCCATTAAGAACAAAATAAAACAAGTATTAAAAACTAGAATTCAATTATTGTATAATCTAGTAATTATCAAAAAAAATTTGTTCTTAAAGGGGGTAGTGTTTTTGAAAAAAAAATGAAATCTTGCTGAGATCTTAAAAAAAATTTTTTTTGAAATGAATTTAGTTAAAAAAAAAATTAAAAAAAAAAAAAAAAAAAAAATGATTTCAATTTTGAAATTTTTTTCTTCAAATATCTATACAAACTCTTTAAACATATATATTTAACACATTACAACTGGACCCCTTTGACTGTTAAATAGTTTAGTTTGTAAAATCAAAAAATTCCCACATTGAATGTAAAGTTTAGTATTATCATTCTTTCGACTGTTTAAAGCTTGTCCAATTTTTTTAATTTTAGTTTAATATTGATTCTCACCTTTAAAACACTTATAATTCACTCTTACAACTGAATCTTTTTGAATGGAAATCGATTTGATGAGATGTATAAATACTCTTTGAAACCACATTAATTCTTATAGAACAATAGAAAATAAAAGAAAATGATGGAAAATTACAATTGGTGAGTAATATATGGACGATTGGTGTCAGCTGAAGGTCTATGTTTTTGTCCAATGTTCCTTTTTGAATTAAATTCCAAATGATTTCCAGCATAATGCATATCATAGGTGGTTTCTTTTGCTTTTATTTCAAAATTTCGATTATAATCATGGATTGTTGCAATTGTTTCTTTTTTTTCTGGTGCATTTGGGGTGGCATTTGTTTTTTCATTGAGAAAAAAATAAAAAATTGAATAAGTTAATAAGAAAGGAGTGGGAAAAAATGAAAAAAAATTAGATTTCAAGATTGTAAATCAATAAGTTATTTTTGAAGCAAAAAGGGGATTAGAGAAATTTTTAGCAAACTTGAAAATAATTTATTTTTTTTATTAATTTTTTTTAACAAATAAATATATTGTAAAAGAATGTACAAATATGATGGCAATTACGAAAATAAGCAATGAAACTGGCAATGGGAGAAGAAAAAGAAAAATTTTCAAAAATTAGGTAATAGCATCATCCGATACAACAATTTCTCAGGTATGTCATTAAAATTTTTGATCGTTCTTGAGTGAATATCTAAAATAAACTCTTTTTCAAAAATTGTGACTCACCTGAAATAATAAATTGAAAAAAAAAAATTATCCTTTAGTATTCAAGAACAATTAATAACTCATTTACTAAATATGATTTGTAATTCACTTTTAAGTCATTCTAAATTTATAAAAGCCTGATATATTAAAAATTAAAAAAAATAAAACCAAAAACTAAAAAAAAGTGAGTCACAATTTTTGAAATGAGCATTACCCATTTTTTATTACTGAACTTTCAATGAAAAAAGTTGAACAACAATATTTTTTTATGAATAATTAAATCCATTTTCAAAAGACATTACATAGTCGAAATTTTCTTAGTGATTATTTGTCTTTTCGAAGATCTCTTTTTTTCCACATGATCTTTTTGAAAAAAAAAAAAGAAATCAAAAAAAAAGAAAAAGAAAAAAAAAAAAAAAAAAAAAAAAAAAAAAAAGAAAAAGGAAAAAAAAAAAACAAAAAAAAAAAAAATAAGAAAAAAGAAAAACTAAAAATTTGAAAAATTAGAAAAAAATGATTCTGATCCAAAATTGAAAATAATTTTTTGTTAAGAATACTGGAATAAACCCTCAAGCAGCAGTATTCTTTTTATTATAAAAGTGAGTCCAAAATTTATGAAAAAATAGTTTAAAATGGGGTTTATTTTCTTTAAATAAAGCCCTTTTTGAAATTTTCTTTTCATTAGGATGTTGTTCAGGAAAAAAAACAACTCACGGTGACTTTGTGGTGTTTGGTGTTTGGTGGGGTTGGTGCTGTTTGGCCAGAAGCCAGCTTTTTTCTTTTCTGTCTTCACAGGGGTACGACCACAACATCTTTTTGGTCAAAATTTATGTGTTTAGTGGAGGCGCTATTTTTCTTTAATAAGCCCTTTTTTATTTTTTCTTTCGGTAGGGTGTTGTCGGGAACACCTTCAACAAATGCTTATTATAAGTGAATTAAAATTTATGAAAAAATGGTTAGAATGAGCTTTATTTTCTTTAAATAAAGCCTTTTTGAAATTTTTTCTCTTTTTCATTAGGATCTTCTTCAGGAAAAAAATCAAAACCCTTCAAACAAAAAAAAAAAAAATAAACAATAAGAACAATCAAAAAAAAAAAAAAAACAAATTAAAAACACTAAAATCAAATTAAAACTAAAATAGTATCAATAACAATAAGCATTTAATTGTAATAACTTTAACCAAAACTAAAAAACTTAAAAAACTTAAAATAAAAATAGCAATAACAAGTATTACCAATAGCCAATTCAAAATATTGACTCAAGTATGGTCATTAAGAATATTTGATCGTACTTGAGTGAATTTCCAAAATAGAATGGGCTTTATTTTCTTTAAATAAAGCCCATTTTGAAAAGTTATCTTCTTCAGTAAGGATCTTGTTCAGGAAAAAAAACCAAAAACCTTAATACAAACCCAAAAACAAATCGCTAATAAAAATAGATTAAAATTTTCGATAAGAACAATCAAAATAAAAATTAATAATTATAAATAAAACACTCAAATCAAATTAAAACTGATAAACCCAATAACAATTATTATTTAAATTGTAATAACTTTAACCAAAACTAAAAAACTTAAAACAATTAAAATAGCAATAGCAATCACAAGTCTTACCAATAGCCAATTCAAAAATAATGACTCAAGTATGGTCATTAAGAATATTTGATCGTACTTGAGTGAATTTCTAAAATAGAATGGGCTTTATTTTCTTTGAATAAAGCCCATTTTGAAAAGTTATCTTCTTCATTAAGGATCTTGTTCAGGAGAAAATTCTTTAAAACCATAATACAAACCCAAAAACAAATTGCTAAATAAATAGATTAAAATAATCGATAAGAACAATCAAAATAAAAATTAATAATTATAAATAAAACACTCAAATCAAATTAAAACTAAAAAAGTCCAATAACAATAATTATTTAAAAGTATTAACTTTAACCAAAACTAAAAAAATAAAAAAACTAAAAATAACAATATCAATCACAAGTCTTACCAATAGCCAATTCAAAAAGATGACTCAAGTATGGTCATTAAGAATATTTGATCGTACTTGAGTGAATTTCTAAAATAGAATGAGCTTTATTTTATTTGAATAAAGCCCATTTTGAAAATTAATCTTCTTCATTAAGGATCTTGTTCAGGAAAAAAAACAAAAAAACTTAATAAAAACCCAAAATCAAATCTCTAAAAGAAATAAAGTAAAATAATCCATAAAAACAATCAAAATTAACATTATCAATAACAAATAATATACTCAAATAAACTTAAAACTAAATAATCTCAATCTCAATATTCATTTAATTGTAATATCTTTAATCAAAATTATAAAAAAGTTAAAAAACTTAAAATAAAAATAGCAATCACAAGTATTACCAATAGCCAATTCAAAAATAATGACTCAAGTATGGTCATTAAGAATATTTGATCGTACTTGAGTGAATTTCTAAAATAGAATGGGCTTTATTTTCTTTAAATAAAGCCCATTTTGAAAAATTTACTTATTCATTAAGGATCAAGTTCAGGAAAAAATACATCAAAAGTTAAAACAAAACAACCAACCAAAAAGTCAAAAGAAATAAAAAAATAAAAAATATTACTATTAAGAAAAACTATCATTAATAAAAATATTATCAACAAAAAATCCCTATTTATAAGTAATTGTTGAAAATATTTAATTTTTTATCCAAAAACATTTTTTTTCATATTTTTCAAATAATAAAATAAAATAATTTTTTTTTTTTTTTTTTTTTTTAATTTTGAATTAATCCATATTTATTTCCCCAAAAATGAGGTATTTGAGACTAAGCGGACAAATTTTTTTTTCTGATTATAGAAATAACCCCCTAATAGTGAAAATTTTCACCAATTTATTTTTTTCAAAAGTTGACAGAATAAATTTCAAAAATTCTCAATAAATTCTAAAAAAAAAATTTTTTTTTCAACTAAAAAATTTTTTTTCAGCGGAAGAACGAATTTTTTTTCAAATTGGTTCAAAATTTGAAAAAATGATTTTTTAAGTTCTAATTAACCCAAAAGATTGTACTCATCTCAAGAATCTCCTATTTGGGATTTTTTAAAATGAAAAAAAAAAAATTCAAAAAAAAATTTTTTTCAAAAGAAAATTTTGATAAAAACTATTTATTTTGATTGAAAAAAGTGTTTTGAAGAAATTTAAATAGTAATAATTTTAAAATCTTTTGAAAAAAAATTGAGTTGAAATTTTTTTACAAAAAAAAAAAAAAATATTTCTACAATAAATTTTTAAATACTATCTAAATAATATTTTTAAAAATAATTTTTTATTGTTAGTATTGAATATTCAAATTTTTGATATCCAATAAACGTTTAAAAATAATAAATAAAAAAATAATAAATAAAAAGTCTGAAAAAAAAAAAAAAAAAAAATGGAAAAATCTTAATATATATATATATACAGGTGTTTTTTAAGATTTTTCTATTTTTTTTTTCATAAACACCCTTTTAATTTTTCTTTTAAATATAAATTATTATATTACTTTAATAGTATAATGGTTTTTTATTTCTGAGAGAACTTTAAAAAAAAAAAAAAAATGAAAAAAATTTGAATTTTTTTCATGCTAGTGTTGTGCAAATGAGTTTTAAATAAAATTTCAAATATTACTTTTTTTCATAAAAAGGAATTATTCTACAAAATTTTTAAATATATTCAACACAAATTTAATTTTGAAGTAATACGTTCAGTTCCACGTTTTAGGCACAAACTTTCAACGAAATTTAGGGCACAATAAAAATCACAAATTAAAGCACAAAATTCAAATTCTAGTAAAATAAATTGTAAAAAAAAATTCCAAATTTTGTGAAGTAATTTGAGATTTTTTTGAACCTTAAATTTTGTTGAAAGTTTGTACCTTAAAAGTGGAACTGACTGTATTTAACATTTTTATTTAATATTTTATTTAACATTTAAGATGGGTGGGAATGGTTAGTAGATAGGGTAGATAGGGTACGTTAGAGAGTGTTAGAATTGTATATTGTTGGTGTGTTAGGGTAGGTATGGTTAATTAGGATGAGTTGAGTAAGTTAGGAATAAATGTGGTGGGGTAGATCACTCAACTAAAATACACTAATCCTACCTCTATAAAATGTTAAATAAAATGTTAAATGAATCGCAAATATTCGTAAATTTTGAAAATTTGCATTTTTAGATAAAAATTGTAGTTTTTGACCAATTCATATTTTTTATTCTATTGAACCAAAAAATTTTTTTTTGATATAAATAACAAACTATCAGCACACAGGTCAACATTTTGAAAGTTTAGAAATCAAACAAAACACAAAATAAAAAAAAATTTGTTTTTTCTGGCAAATAATCGCTTGACAAATACAGTCAGTTCCACGTTTAAGACACAAACTTTCAACCAAATTTAAGGCACAAAAAAAATCACAAATTGAGGCACAAAATTTGGAATTTTTTTTACAATTTATTTTACTAGGATTTGAATTTTGTGCTTTAATTTGAGACCTTTATTGTACCCAAAATTTCCCTAACAGTTTGTGCTTTTTAAGAGGAACTGGCTGTACCTTAACCTACCTGGAAAGGGTTTTTTGAATACCTACAGTAAAATATTATAATTAAATTAAATATTTTGAAAAAAAAATAAAAATTTTGTCATTTTTGGAAATTTGATCAAATTTGATAACTCATATATTTTCCTTTCGAAATTACTTTTTTAAAAGTAGAACTGATACTACAACTTTTTTCCGTCTAATGACCTTCGAAAATTTTTTTATAAATTAAAAAAATTAAATTTTACAGTTTGGAAAAAATAAAAAATTGAATTACTCTAAAAATGAAAAAATTTAACAAAAAGAGGTAGTAAAAAATACTAAATAGGTAATAATTTCTTTAATTGATCAGATATAGCATTTTGAAATTTTAAATTGTGTTATTAAAAAAAATTTCTGACATTTTTTCATTTTTTCAGAGGTGAAAGTTCATTTTTTAAAAAAGTTTAAATTTTTGAATGAAATTTTGTCGAAAAAATCAAAAGTTGGTCTTTTTGAAATGAGGGGTATTAAAATTTAGGCGAATTTAATAGTAAAAATGAAAATTTTTTTATAATTTTTTTTCTCCACCCAAAAAAATATTTTTTTTGATTTTTAAAAATTTTTAAGGGGGTTTGGTTAATATTTTAGAGTATATAGCACTTTTTTCTTTTTTACTTGTAGTGCATCGTAAATCTCTTAAAGAAATTAAAATAATAAAGATAAAATTTTCGAAATTACAAAAAAATTACAATTTTCATTGGAAATTGAGATTTTCAAAAAAATGAAACTTTTGATTTTTGGGGTCAAAAATATCAATTTAGTTTACAGGTCTAAAAAAACAAAAAAATAATTTTTTATTTGATTTTTAATAAATTCAATGTTGTTTTATTTGAATCTAAAAAATCAATTTTTTCAAAAAAAATTAAAAATTTTAAAAAAAATCCTAAAATAAAATATTTTTTTTTTTTTTTTTGGGGGGGGTTCTTTATAACGAATTATTATAAAGTACCCTTAAAAAATTCAAAAAATTAAAACCAGTTTTGGAAATAAAGATTTTTAAAGTGTTTAAAAACTTTTTTTAAAAAAAATCTCAAAAAATATCAAAAAAAAAATTTTTTTTATTGTAAAATCCCAATTAAAAAATACCTAAAATTTCGACTTTTTTTCGAAATTGGGCAATATTTTTAAAAATTCATTTCGGACTGTACCCCATACAAGTACAAAAATTCTACAGAAAAAATAATTGGTATCTGGATAGAAAGCATTTTTGAAAATTTTTGAGAATGTTTCCACTTGTGTAGTTGTTTATTTTTTTTTTTTTAAAAAAAAGTGTTAGAAAATGCGTAATTATTTAAAATCAGCACTGTTTTTTAATTATCAAAATTAATTTCCCATTTTTTTTGATATTTGATCAAGTTGAAATTTTATTTTATCATCATTTTTTTTGAAATGTTTGACGAAATTCATTCATATATAAAAAAATAAATCACATTATCTAAAACATTATATTCAATGTTAGGAATTTGGGTTTTATATTCTTCAATATTTTGATGGTTTTGGTTCATTTTCTTTTTCTTTTTCATTTTCAATTTCAATTTCTCTTTTTCTTCTTCTTCGTTATTTTCATTTTTCATTTTCTCTTCTTTTTCTTTTGCTTCTAATTTTTTTACAAAAATTTGATAAAAATAATTTGATCTGTATTTTAATATCATTTTATGAATCTTTATTTCGTCTTCTTCTTCTTTTTGTACTTCTTTTTCTTTTTCTTTTTCTTTTTCTTTTTCTTTTTCGTTATTTTCTTCTTCTTCTTTTTCTTTTTCTTTTTCTTTTTCTTTTTCGTTTTCTTCTTCTTTTTGATCTTGTCGTTTATCTTTTTTATTATTATTTCCTGTTAATATTAATTTAAAATCTTTTGAGTTTTCATTTTTAAACATTCTTTTATGATCATCAAAAATATTACGAGTATCGGTATTATAATTAAATTTTTCTAAAAGAAATTTTTTAAAAAGTTGAGATAAATGATTAAGTCGGGGTAATTTATCAGTAAATAACCATTCTATTAAATTCAAATTGTCTAATAGTATCTTTTGTTTCAGAAGAAGTGATTTCAATGTATCTAATTTAATTTTTCTAATTTTACCAATTCGAAATTTTAATATTTCTAAATGATTTGTAATAATATATTCTAATTTTTTGATAATAGTCACAATCTATTAGTGATACATTATCTCTAATATTAGTATTATAATAATTTTTATAATATTTTCTTAATTTATTTCCTGGGAAATTATTTTCATATTCAATAATTTTATTATTATAAATTTCTTCAAATTTTGTTATTGGTTTTCCAACTTTATTTATTTTCTTTTCAAAATTATTAAAAATTTCTGTTTTTTTCTTCAAAATTTCAGTATATAATTCAATTTTATTAACACAATGGCGTTTTGTTTTCTTCTCTTTATTCTTTAAATCATTTGTTGGATTTTTTAAAAAAATTTTTAAAATTGAATAAATCAAAATTAAAAATAATTTCTTCATCATTTATTATTTCAAAACCATTTTTCGGTCCATTTTCAGTTGAAAGGGGGAAATTAAAACAAAGCCTTAGGATTTTTTTTGTTTTAAAAAATGAACAATTTTTAAATTTATTTCTCGTTTCAACATGATTAATATTTATTTCATATTTTGCTTCTTTTTTTAATATTTTGTTGTGGCTTTGGATAAATTTTAATAAATTGATGTTTAAAATTCGTAGTTTCAATATTGTCATAGGCAACATTGTGATTTAATATTGAGGAATGTAATCTTGCGCCAATTAAAATAAAACAATCATTTCCTAAAGGAACTATTCCATCACATCTCATATTATTACTAGGCAAATAATAACATTGTTCTTTATTAGAAAACTGATCATTAGATTGATAAATTGTTAATTCCTCATTTAGTTTTTGAATAATTTTTAAATCATTCATTGTTATAATTTTCTTGTTTTTTTTTTTGCTGTTGTTGCCATCATCATCAATTTTTTTTAATTTCAAAATTCGATAAAATATGTTGAATATTTAATTTTTTTTCAATCATCCATTTTGGTAAGTTTATTTTTTGATTATTTTCATCATTTAAATATTTTAAAAAGGGTAATTCACTAATTTTTAAACCATTAAATTTTAATAATTGAATTGCAATTAAATATTCAAAGGCTTTACCATTTGAAATATTATGAATACAATTGTTATCCCATAAATCAAAAATAAAATCTTCACATAAACCTGGTGACGAATAATGTTTTGATAAAAAATTTATTTGATAATAATCATAAACCTCATAAAAATATTTAGAATTAGGTTTTGTTTTAAGATAAAAAAATCCTTGATCTAATATATTTACTTCATTTTTATTTTTGATATCAATTTCAATTTCAATTTTATTTAGAATTAAATATTGATAAAAAATCTTTTTTAATAATTGTTCAACAAGTTTTAATGTTGGATCATTTTTTTATCCTTTTCATTTGTTGATCCAAATTTTCTTTTGCAAATTCGTCAGTTTCTTTTAATGCTTCAATTAAAATCTGATTTTTATTCAATTTTTCTTCTTCTTCTTCTTCTTCTTCTTCTTCTTCTTCTTCTTTTTCTATTTCTATTTCTATTTCTATTTCTCTTCTTTCTTTTATCTTTATCTTTCTCCTCCTCTTCCTCATCCTCCTCCTCTTCTTCTTCTTCTTATTTTTGCTGTATGTGATCATTTTTTTTAGTACAAATTCTAAAAATCTACAAGATATTCTTGGTCTTCCAGTGAATTTATTACAGATTTTTTCAATTAATTCCTTATCAACATTTTCTAAATTAAGATAATGTCCAAGAAAATTTTTAACATCTTTTGGAAAAAAAGGATTAAAATCACAACAAATTTTATATTTTTTTTCTTGGGAAGGTAATTCGTTTTTTTTTTTATAACTTGCTGATTCAAGTATTTTCAGATCATTTAAAGATAAAGCAGTTCCAGAAATAATTAATTTGATCTCGTTTTCATAATTTTCACAAAGATCGAAAAGGATATAAACAATTGGTTTAATAATTCCTCTTTTTGTGTTGCTTGCTTTTGAAAGAATTATTGAATGTACTGTTGTTTTTACTAATGTATTTGCTTCGTCCAATGCAATTGTAATTGAAAATTGTTGATTATTCAGAATTTCTTTTAATAATTCCATTATATGTTTAATAAATTTTTTTGGATTGAAATCATGTTTACAAACTAATTCTTCAAATAAATTTTTACATTTTTCATTTCCTGAATTTAATTGCCATTGAAAAAATTGATTAGGTTGTAAAGATCCATTTGATTGTTTTAAAAAATGATATAAAAAGTATAATTTGACTGAAACTAAAATTAAAATCATTTTATTGGTGTATTTTCGTACAAGATAATCCATACAAAGTTCTTTGATTGTAAAGTCTTTATGGATAATTTTGGCTTCCCATTTTTTTTAAATGCTCGTTTAATTCTTTGCAAACTTGTGGATCATTCAACTGCTTTTTTATAGTTTCCTTTATTCATGAAATTGTTTATATGAAACATGCATCGTTGAAATGAGTTGTCAAGCGAATAACTACCTATACCACACCCAATTAAATAAATTACGAATTGTTTGTTACCAAGTTCATAAATACTTCTTGTTTTTCCACACCCCGAAACACCAATTAAGATTAATTTCTGATATTTTTTTTAATTCTTTATTTAAATTTGGATTTTTGTTTTGAATAATATAATTTCCTAATGTAAAATCAATTAATTGATCTGAATCATCTAAATTTTCAAGTTTAAATTCCTTATATTTATTTACCGGATAAGACTTTTTATAAAATTCACCAAAGACTTTTTTTTGAATCACATTTATTGTTGTTTGATTTGTTTTGTTTGGGAAATTAATATTTCCAATTTGTTTATCTATTGACTCACGAACTTGTTTTGTTTTTTTTTTTTTATTTTTTTTTAAAATTTTTAAAATTTTTAAAATTTTTTTTTGTTAAAATTTTGATTATTGAAAGTTTGAAGAAGACATATTTATTTTGTGAGAGAAATTCAAAAATAAAAGTCTCATTCAAATCAATCCAAAAAATATTATAAAATTCTCAATAAAGAACCAAATGTTTTTTTTATTTGAAAATTAGAATTGGAATGAACTTTGAAATAAAAATAAATTAAAAATTAATTGAAATAATTTACTTGTTTTTTGTTGTTACTAATGTTGGAACTTTCGAGTCGGGTTCATAGTGAAGCACTAGATTTGAAAATAAATTTATTTTTTTAAAAATATTGGATCACTGAATTTTTATTGTTGTTGAAAGAAAAAAAACAATAATAAGAAATTGAAATTATTTACACTCCATTTCTAAAAATTTTGTAAATTCGTTTTCAAGATAATCGTCATTTGGAATTTTTTCTTTATTGCTGTTGTTAATTTTTAATTTATGGACAGTACCGGTAAGTTGGTTTATGCCAATACGTTTATTTTGCAATATGATTGTAAAATTATCAATCAGGAGGTTTTGCTCTTTGATAAGTACATTTTGTTCTTTGATCCTTTGGTCTTGCTCTTTGATCCGTTGGTCTTGCTTGTCTATTTGAAGGTTTTGTTCTTTAATTCGTTCATCTTGTTTGTCTATTTGAAGGTTTTGTTTATCGATTCGTTGGTCTTGCTTGTCTATTTGAAGGTTTTGTTCTTTAATTCGTTCATCTTGTTTGTCTATTTGAAGGTTTTGTTTGTCGATCCGTTCATCTTGTTTGTCTATTTGTTGTTTTTGTTCTTCAATCTGGTTTTTTTTTCTTTCAATTTTCCTTTTCGATCTCTTGAAATCTGATTTCTTGTTCTTCAAATTGTTTTCTTCTTCTTTCGTTAATTTTTCAATTTGCTTTAGCCCATCAATTTCAGATTCTAAATTATCAGATTCCTTGTAAAATTTTTCAAGTCCCTTTTTCATTTCGTCAAGTTTCTTTTTCATTTCGTCACGCTTCTCTTGCATTTCGTCACGCTTCTCTTGCATTTCGTCACTTTTTGCTTGCATTTTATTACGTACCTGGATCATATCATCACGTTCATTTTCGAGTTTGGCTGTTTTTGCTTTCATTTCGTCACGTTCATTTTCAAGTTTGGCTATTTTTGCTTTCATTTCATCACATTCATTTTCAAGCTTATTTCTTCTTTCCTCCATTTGTTCACGGATTTTGATCCTTTTTTGAAGTTCATTTTTTTGTTGTACAAGTTTGTGTGATTTCTGTGATTTCTGTGATTTCTGTGATTCTTTGTTTTGATCCATGATGCAACTAATTGAATTTTTTTAAAAAAAAATTAAAATTTCTGCTTCTTGAAAAAATTAGAAAAATGAAAAAAAATAAAAAATAATCCCCAAAGCATCTTCTTGAGTAAAAGAATCCAAAACTGTTTGCAAACCTGAAAGTGAAAATTTTCAGCGACACTCATACTGTACAAAACCACAAACACACACACCAAATAGTTCACAAAAACTTAACAGAAGAACAAAAAAAAAAATTAATTGTAATCTTGGTTGTTAAAATGTTTGTTGACTGAAAAATTGAGAAAAGATTTCATTAATTGAAATAAAGGCTAAAACAATGGCCAATTTCTGATTTTTGTTCCGGATTCCTCACTTGACACAACAAATCGTCAGCTGAAAGAATATTGAAATACTTGAAATAATTTCAAAGATTTGATTTTAGAAGAAATTGTAAAACATTCCCCATGAATTCCACTTTTAAAAGGATGTGTTTTGAAGACTCTCAGATTGAAATAATGAACAGATAGGATCTCGTGAAGAAAATTTTGTAAGCAATCTTTGGGAAGAATTGAAAGAATGTAACCAATTGGTTGCGACATGTTGATTGAAATTATTTGCTTCAAGTATTTCAAAATCTTTTAGCCTGCCATTTGTTGTCTCAAGTAAGGAATCTTGAACAACATTCAGAAATTGGCAGTTGCTTTTGCTCTAACTTTCCATCAAATCCTTGGATTGAAACTTGAAACAATCAGCTTGGGTTTTTATTGCCCATAACAATATCTCTCCTAGTTCTACCTACAAGGACACCTCGAATACTTGTAATTTTCCGACAAAGGGAAAAAGATCTTTTTTGGTTGTGAGACCAAAGCTTATTTCTTTTTGTAAACAAGACAAGAGAATATTTGAATAAAAGCTGTAGCCAAAAAAAAACACAATTTCAATCCCAAAAAAATCCAAAAAAACCACTTACAATTGCGTTTACCCTACCCCACTTAAAATCATTACTCAAGCAACCTACCCCCCCCCGTGATTTGGGGAATTAAGTACTTTTCAAGTCACCAGAAATTATCTCAAAATGACCTTCTTTGCTCTTATCCTGCTGGTGTGTATCTTGTTTGGGTTTTTTTTTGGACAAGATAATTAAATTTTGGGAGTAATAACACCATAGCACAAACTGAAATTGAAGAAGATGATAGTTTATTCAAAATTTGCTTGTTTCTTTACTGTTCAAGATTGTCCAAGAAATTTTTTACAATAAAACTTTTGCAAAAACTTTTATTTTACTAACGTCTACAATTTTGGACTACTTTTCGGATTTACCAAATAGTTACAAGATAATTCCTTTCAATCTCATGTAAAATATGAAGTCAGGATCTTTAAAATCAGATACAATTAGGATCATATTATCATTTTGTCTGGATTCCTTAATGAAAAATGAACAAGAAATTTGGAGATACCTTGACTCTAACACCTTTGTTAAGAAACCTAAAAATGAAATTGAAAAATAACCAATAGTTTCTTTTCTTAAAACAAATGAAGAACATTTCGGACACTCTCAATAAACAACTTAAACTTTACAAGATCACATTGCTTATGAGTTTTGACACATTGAGTTACTTGTGTTGTTGCTTTGTTTTCACGAATCAGCAGAACTCTTACAAAGGAATTGAGGTTTTCTCTTAATTATTTTGGTTTTGGTTCCTTTGGTTCCTTTTTTTTTTCTTGGATTGAAGTTCCCAACAACACTTTCTAGGATGATATTTGACTTTTTTTGATATTTTAATTGAATTGAAATTCCCCTTAGGATCTTTTGTGGATATTATGAACTTTGTTTTATTTTCTGAAAGAATCGGTATGGGGTTTTCTCTAGCGAAAAAATGCGAAAATAGAAAATATGCGAAAATTTTTTTCAATAATAAGTAAAAAAATTCAATAATTTTTTTACTTACAGTCAGTTTCACTTTTAAGGCACAAACTTTCAACGAAATTTAAGGCACAAAAAAAATCTCAAATTAAGGCACAAAATTTGGAATTTTATTTTTTACAATTTATTTTACAAGAATTCCAAATTTTATACCTTAATTTGAGATTTTTTTTGTGCCTTAAATTTCGTTGAAAGTTTGTGCCTTAAAAGTGAAACTGACTGTATAAAAAAAAAAAAAAAAAACCTTCAATAATAAGTACCTTTTTTCAATAATATCTTTAATTTTTTATTTAAAATTTCAAGCAATTATTTTATTGTCAATATTCAATATTAACTCAAAAAAAAACAATAATTTTAAATTTTATGAAAGAATGTAAAAATTTCAATAATGTTCAAAAGTTTTCAATATTAATGAAAAAAATGGATTGAATTGAGTTTTATTTTTTAATTAGAATTAATAAAAATCTATATTTTGAAAAAGAAAATATTCAATAATTATCATAGTAATTAAATAATAGATTGGTATCTTCAATAATATTTAGAGAGATATTCAAAAATATTATAAAAAATTCAATAAGAATAATAAAATATCAAAAATAAAAATGTAAATTATAAAAAATAAAATTTAACAATACAGTCAGTTTCACTTTTTAAGGCACAAACTTTCAACGAAATTTAAGGCACAATAAAAATCTCAAATTAAAGCACTAAAATCAAATTCTAGTAAAAATAAATTGTAAAAAAAAAAATTCCAAATTTTGTGCCTTAATTTGAGATTTTTTTTGTGCCTAAAATTTCATTTTAAGTTTGTGCCTTAAAAGTGAAACTGACTGTATAAGATTTGATCCATTATTTTTTGTACGCTTTAATGTGTCGAAAACAATAACTACTATTTTCTTTTACAGAATTTTTGCATCTAATATTTTTATTGGTCATTGCTATACATCTGTCTTTCTTTGTTTTTCCAACCCCTTTTATTTTTTTTTCGAACTTGTTTTTTGTTGATCCCGTTACCCATTTTTTGTTGATTTTTTTTTCTAATTTCTTTTTTCTGGGTTTTTTTTTCTGTAATTCTAAATCAATAATATTGTTTGTTGATTTGATTTTAGTTACCACTTCAGATTTTCTTCTCACTAGATTAGAATTTTTACCCTTTCCGATGTCTTGTTATTTTTATTTTTCCGGGTCTTTTTTTCTGCTTTTTTTTTAATAATTCTACCCTTTTTTATGTTCTTTTTTTTATTCCCTTCCTTTTTATTTTTTTGTTCTAATATATCATTTTTTTTAATTATTTTAATAACTTTTTTTTTGAATATTTATCTTTTACAGTCAGTTTCACTTTTAAGGTCCAAACTTTCAACGAAATTTAAGGCTTAAAAAAATCTCAAATTAAGGCACAAAATTCAAATTCTAGTAAAAATTAATTGTTAACAATTAAAATTCCAAATTTTGTGCCTTAATTTGAGATTTTTTTGTGCCTTAAATTTCGTTGAAAGTTTGTGCCTTAAAAGTGAAACTGACGGTATATAAATCAATGAATGATTATTTCAACAAAAACTTTCCCACTATACTCCAATCCAATATGTATTGAAACGAACAATTCAGTTTTTCGAGAGAAACAAAACAAACGAAACAAAAATGTTATCAAAAAAATCCAAAGTGTGTTTTGAGTATGTTAGGCATGAGAACTTCACTTCAAGAAATAAAAAAAAATAATCATTAACCAAAGGAACTAAAAGAACCAAAGGAACCAAAGGAACCAAAGGAACGAAAAAATCAAAAGAAAAATTCAGAATTCCTTTGAAGGAATTGTTCTGATTTTGGATTAAAAATTGAAAATTCAAGCGACTTGATGATCAAAACTCATATACTATTTATTGCAAAATAAATTGAACAAAATTTTCATTCAGCTTTACAAAATTGTAATTTATAAAAAAATCATGATTAAATTTCAAATTTTTAATTCTAAAAACCAGTTTTAATTCAAAATTTCCCTTTCTAGTGTTGGGAAATTTACAGAATTTATAATAATTCTTGAAATGAGATATTATGGGAAGCTCAAATGAAAATAATGATCTTTTTGTTTTCCAATTAACAGTCTACACGATCTTCAAAAGTTAGTGTCTTTTATCAAGAATGTTTGAAATGATCTTCATTTTTCGATCTTCAAAAATCGTGATTATTTTTTGATTTTTCATTTTTGATGATTCTAAATAAGTTTTTTCGATGTTTACTTGTCTCAAATTTTTTTGTTCATTTTCCCTTACATTCAGTTTCACTTTTAAGGCACAAACTTTCAACGAAATTTAAGGCACAATAAAAATCTCAAATTAAGGCACAAAATTGAAATTCTAGTAAAAATAAATTGTAAAAAATAAAATTACATATTTTGAGCCTGAATTTGAGGTTTTTATTGTGCCTTAAATTTCGTTGAAAGTTTGTGCCTTAAAAGTAAAACTGACTGTAAATAAATGTCCAGTAGATGAAATTTTGATCCAAATTAGAGAATATCGAAATCAATGTTGACTTACAGAATTTTAATGGTGACTGAGATCAAAATCCATTATTTCAATTTTGTGAATTGCCAACTACACTTTGAGTGAAAACATTTGAATTGTTTATTAAAATTGATTTTAAATCAAGTTGTTATTGTTTTTTGATTTATTAAGTCTGTTTGATAATGAATTATATTTATTATTGAAAGGGTATTTGTTGTTTTGAAGAATGATTTTATATTTTTGTTTTTAGTTTTCTAAAATTGTAAATATTTTGGGAGATAAAAAATGATTGAGTGCTATGTTTTATTTATGATTTGATTTATGAAAATTTTATTTAATGAGATTGTTTTGTATTGAGTGGGTATTTGTTGAATTAGTGTTTGTTGTTGAAAAAAGTTTGTTGATTGATTTCTGAGTTTCAATATTTTTACAGGCCATCTAAAGATGGTCTGTCATTTCTAATAAAGTAGATGTGAGTTTATTAGATATATTTACAATTAAAATCAAGAAAAAAAAAAATTTATATTCTCTCTCTTAAATGTTAAAAATAGATCCCTAAAAATAAAAATGAAAATTTTTTTGTGGTAAAATCTGACTTATAAAAATTTGGGAATGATCTAAAAAAATAAACTTGTTGATTAAGAGTTGCTGATAATTCAGAAAAAAAGTATACCTGAAAAAACTATAAAATTTTCAGAGAAAATAAAAATTTGGTGTATCCAAAATTATAAAATGATGAAATGAACAGGAGCTATAATCTATATATTGGTAAATTATTTATAATTCCATAAACATTTGGTGTTGGATTGATTAAAAGTAAAGATATCATCAACTAATAGGATGTGGATTTTTCAATTATTGGGATTATTCTCTTTAAGATTTTTTTAGTTAAATTTAATAGAGATTTAGAATTTTTTTTTTTGGCGATTAATTAGATTTGAAATGAAAGTGAAAAACTACTTTGTATAGTAACGGAATCTCAATAAATGGCATTCATTAAATTTAGTTATTGTTTTTATAGAAATAAAAAATTTTTCAATTTTTTTTCACTTTTTTGTAAAAGTTGCAATTTTTCAACTTTTAGCAAAAAATACAAAAAAATAAAGAAAAATATATGAACAAGAAAGCAAAAATTTGTTATTTTTGTGGTAGAAATACAAAAAATAATTTGAAAAATAAACCTGGAAAGGTTTTTTTCTGGATTTGAATGAAAAAACAGTTTGATTCGAAAAAAATATGCAATATACGCTTTACCAAAATAAAAAATTGACAATCTTTTTTTGTACCATTCTTTTTTTGTTTGAAACCACTTTTTGAGTTTACACTCTTTTGTTTTTGTCAAATTAGAAGTCTTAATAATTTGTTCCAAATAATCATTCTAAAATTTTTTTTCAGAGTCAAAAAAATACAGTGAGTTTCAGATTTAAGGAATAAACTTTGTGGGAAATTTAAGGTGCAAAAATATCTCAAATTAAGGCACAAAATTTGGAATTTTATTTTTTACAAATTATTTTACTATAATCCGAATTTTATGCCTTAATTTGAGATTTTTTTGTGCCTTAAATTTCGTTGAAAGTTTGTGCCTTAAAAAGTGGAACTGACTGTAAAAGAAAAGAATAAGATCTATTTTTTTGTAAAAGTTATTATTGAAAAAACAAATTGAGTTCTTGATAGAGTTATGTTGAATGAACATAAGTGAAAGAGAAAATAATCACTAGTTTTAAATTATTTTTTTTTTGGTTTTTATAATAATGAGAATAAATATTAATTTTGAGAAAAAAATAAAATTCAAAATTAATCAATAAATTCTCATTTTTTTTTTCAATGCAATCGATGTATGGATAAATAAAAAAAAATAACAAATTTTTTATTAATAAATCCACACTCTCCCAGACTTATTTATAAAACAGAAGCAAAATCAACAAAGAAGGAATAACGATATATAAAAGAAGATTTAAAATAATTCAAAAATTAAAAATCTTGGATTTTAATCAAATAGTTGATAATCTTAAACTTAGAGAGCAGAAATTAGAAAATATTAACTGGCAAATGAACAGCTTAAAAGAACTTGAAATTGAACTCGAGAAATATAAAATCAAACAACTAGAAAATAGTCCCAGTTGGAAAGTTCATAAACATTTAAAAATAATTTCTATTCAAAATAATATTAACAAACAATTGTGTTGTCAAGTGCCTAACTTTTCCAAAATTCAAAAGAATGGAGAAAAATCAAAGATTTTACTCAATTCATTTAAATCATGGAAAAGCTAAAGACTGTTTTGTTAAGGTTATCTTTTTTATCTGTGAAATCAATAGATTTTCATTAGGTTTTTTTTTTTTTTTTGAGTTATCTTACATTAAAAAAAAACCTAACGACAAAAGATATTCAAAATGGAAGGGTTCCACTTCGATTTTAAAACCACAGAAATTTTACAAATTATCTAAACAGATACTCTTAAGTAATGAACAAAGATAAATCAAAATTTTGCAAATTATGCAAAAAATCAGAAAATTTGGATATTATTGAAGATTTTTATCATTTTCTCTGGAACCCGTGTCTAGGTTTTTTTTAGATTTAAATGAATTTAGTAAAATATATGATTTTTCTCAATTCATTTAAATTAAAAAAAATCTAACGGCGCTGAGCCTATGTAAATTTATCATAGAATTTGGATATCTGAATTAAAAAAAAAAAAAAAAATAATATATCTATTATATTAAATAATAATAGTATTTTTATTATTATTATTAAAAAAAATTCAATATATTTATTATCATTAGTGGGTAATATACTAATTTTCGATTCTTTAACAAAATTTCCAAATAAAAATTTAATAATTCGGGCAGTGCCTAGGTTTTTTTTTAATTTGATAAATAAACCGAAAATTTCATAAATTTTCTTTTTATTTCTCAAATAAAAAAAAAACCTAACACCAAAAAGAGGAATTCATAACTCGTCCGTGAAAAAATAAAAAAAAAATATAAATTCTAATTTTTTTAAATATTTTTTTTTAAATATAAAAAATTTTAAAAGTTAATGATTTTGACAGTATTGTAACATAATGTTAAAAAAAGTACAAAAAGCTTCTAAAATTATAAAAAACGTTCTATTTTCATTTTTAAGCATATTTATAGAGAAGTATTCCTTATTTAGATAGATTTCAAAATTAAATGGGTTAAAGACGATTCGCTTAATTAGGGTTTTTGATGTATTCAGATCTCAATTTTTTTGTCCATTGTAATGTTAAAATTATTGATTTTTTTTTCCAAATTTGGTGTATATATTATATTGAAGTTCGTTCAGTACTGTTTTATTAATTTTTTTATACCGTCAGTTCCACTTTTAGAGTACAAACATTCAAGGAAATTTAATGCAAAATATAAATCTAAAATTAAGGCACAGAATTCAGATTCTAGTAAAATAAATTGTAAAAAAAAAAAAAAATTCCAAATTTTGTGCCTTAATTTGAGATTTTTTTTGTGCCTTAAATTTCGTTGAAAGTTTGTGTCTTAAAAGTGGAACTGACTGTATTTCATTTTGTAAATTTTATATATTTACAAATAATTTCTTGAAATAGTGTAAATTTGAATTGTTAATTGTTTTTTATTTAATAATATGATTTAGGTAAGTTAATATTTCTGTTGTTACTTTTTGTTTCTTGATTTAATGTTATTTTATTGTAATAAATGATGATTTTAATGATGTTTTGATAGTGTTTTTTGTGTTCAAATTGTTGTGATTGGTGTTTAGTTTACAAGATTAAATTGTTAATTTTTTTGTAGTTTGTTGTATTTAAATTTATAAATTATTTGTTGATTATGAGTCGTATTTTGTGATAATTTTTGTTAGTTGTATTATTTGGTTTAATGGTTTGTATTTTTTTTAGATTTTGAATTTTTTTGATTGTGTTTATTTTTTATGCAATTATTATATTTATTTGTTTAAAAGTTTTGATATGTTGTTTTGACGGCCATCTAAAGATGGCCCATCATTTTATACTAAAGTAGAAATGAGTTTATTGTAGATTTTTTCAATTAAAATCAAAGAATAAAAAAAGTACATTCTCTCTCAAATTTAAATCGAAGATCCTAAAATTAAATTTTTTTTCGAATTAATGCATTGACTTGTAATAATTTAGAAATGATCTAAAAAAAATAAACTTCATGATTAGAGTTGATAAATTTGAAAGGAAGAAATTTTTCAAAAAATTATAAATTTTCAAAATAATAAAAATTTGGTTTTTCCAAATTTCCAAAATGATGATATAATGAAACAGTTAGGAAAATAAATTGTATTACAGTCAGTTACACTTTTAAGGCACAAAATTTCAACGAAATTTAAGACACAAAAAAAAATCTTAAATTAATACACAAAATTCAAATTCTAGTCAAAATAAATTGTAAAAAAAAAATTCACAAATTTTGTGCCTTAATTTGAGATTTTTTTGTGCCTTAAATTTTGTTGAAACTTTGTGCCTTAAAAAGTGAAACTGACTGTAAGATTTTATTTGTTCGTTATTATTTTTTTTAGATTTTGTATCTTAATTTTGTAATTTCTTTGTAACTGTATATTTTATGTATTATTCAGTGTTGGAATTTGTTTTTTTATTGGAGATGTTGAGTCTACTTTTAATTTTTAGATTTATATATTCTGTAAAGTTTGATTATTTTTTGGTTTTTTTTTTTTTTGTATTTTGTATGATAATATATTATATTTGAGATCAGAATTTTGGATGTATTTTTTTTTATTAGAAGGAGGGTGAATATTTGATAATTTTTTACTTTTTTATAACTTCAATTATAATAAACACTATTGATTGTTTAATTATCTTTGATCAAAAAAATATTTTTTTTTGAAAAAATTTACTATACATGTTATAAATTTAAATTATTTAATTTTTATTCATATATTTTTTAAATTGAATACTAGAATATTTGTAGAATATTTTGTTTCACATCTAAGAAATAATTCAATTATATTGTACAAATATTGTAGATTTCATTATTATCTTTCAAATATTATAAAATATATTTTTTTTCTTGAGTATAGATTTTTTTTTTTAAAATTGAGTTAAAGAATAATTTTTTTTATGATTATCCAAGATTTATATTGAGTTTTTTGTTTGAAGAGATTATTGTTCTGTTTACGAGTAATATTTTTTTCGATTTTATTTGTTATGTTCTGCTATTAAAATATGTTTGAAAAGTCGATTTTAGAATTTTTTTAAGTGTCGTTTGTATTGTTATATTGATTATTAATATTTATTTGTTATTGTGTTTAATGTAGTTTTTTTAATTATTTAGAATTATTTTCTATTATTATAACTAATATTGTTGATTGTTGATTTTGATGATTTGTTGAGTTTGTATTTGTTTTGTTTAGTTGATTATTAATTGAGATTCTTGTGTTATTATATTTATTTATTTGTGTTTTTTTTTGATGTATTATGGTTATTATTGTTGTTGTCTGCGCTATATAATAGTTGGGATTCTCAGTAGGCCATCTAAAGAAGGTCTAGTATTTCTACTAAAGTGGAAATGAATTTAAATTATATTTTCATTTAAAATAGAGAAAATATTAAAATATGATATAAAAAAAAATCAATCTTTTTGAAACAATTTAAAAATACTGTACCCGAACCACACTATGCAAAAAATAGAGTTATTTTTAAAAAGATAAAATGATATAATCATATAATTTTGACCATGATTTCAAATAGAAAATATATATAAAAATTATTCAATAAAACAATTTTTTTAATTTTATATCAAGATTCAATGTTATCAAAAACCCATTTCCCAAGAACAAATTCCAAGATACTAATTCAAATCAAAGAGTAGGTTTATTAAAGAAAATTTTATTTCAAAGAATATATATTAATGATCATAAATTATCATACTACAACATTTTAAAAAAAAAATCTTGAAGGACACTATTTGATATTTACCAAGTCGTCTTATCATTTTTATTACCAATTGGATTATAATAATAAAGTCAGATTAGATCGTAAATATTGTCCAATTGAGATCAAAAAATTGTTAGTTTTTGTTGTATGTTAATGAAAAAAAATACATCGGGAATGAAAAAAATCCCGATAAAGATTTTTAATTGTGAATATTAGAAAAATTGTTGTGTAATTTCTTTTATTTACAGTCAAATCCTTTCTTTGAAGAATCAAACTTTTTAATATGAAAATAGAATTAATTCTCTTGAAAAAGAAATTCTAGATTTGAAAGAAATTATCACAAATTTATCTAAAAATAATCATAAAGTTATTACAGTCAGTTTCACTTTTAAGGCACAAACTTTTTGTAGTAATTTAAGGCACAAAAAAATCTCAAAATAAGGCACAAAATTTTTTTTCCCAAAATTTTTCAAAAAAAAATTCGATTTTTTTAAAACAAAAAAATTTTGTTTAATTTACTGTAAAAAAACTTGTTTTTTTTTGAAATATATTAAAATCGTTCCTAAATACAAGTAATTTTAATGTCTCGTCAGAACTCGAAAAGTACACGTTTTTGAGACTCCGGAGTTTGAAAAATCGATTTTTCAGACGATTTTGACACATATCAAATAATACTGAGTGTATGAAATCAAATAATTGATCAAAAATCACGATCAGAAAAAATTTTTTTAAACACAAAGAAAAAATGACAAAGGAATTAAATTTTCTTTGTCATTTTTTTCAAAAATAACAAAGCACCTTGTAAAAATCCCCATGCTCGGAAAAAAAAATAACAAAGGAATTAATTTTTTTAAAAAAATGACAAAGAAAATAAAAAAATAACAAAGAAAATTTATTTCCTTTGTTTTTTTTTTTATTTCCTTTGTCATTTTATTCAAAAATGACAAAGAGTCCAAAAAATAACAAATTTTTTTTCCGAACTCTATTTCTTAAGACATTTCATTTTTTGTAAAAAAAATAATTTTTTTTTTAGAAAAAATGAAAACTTTTGTTAGCTTATTTGGATATCCTGGAATGTGGTGCGAAAAGTACTTTTGATGTTATACCATGAGGACACCATGTCATGAAGTTTGATATGGTTTAAACCTCAGGTCTCGAATCATAGTTTTATGGCTATGGCTCACCCCTTGACATGTATAGGTCACCCACCCCATGTCACATAGTATATAACACAATGGTTGATGGACCCATTGGGGTTTTGCACATTTATGCTACGTGTATATGCTATATTATAGGGCTAATTTCACACATATGACTCGACAGAGTCACGCCGAAGTTACCCTATAGGGTACTCAACAGGGCTAACTTTGCATTGGCAACTCGAGAGAGTTACCGTAGAGTTGTCCGACAAGGGTACTCAGCAGGGCTAACTTTACACTTGTAACTCGAAAGAGTTACCGTAGAGTTGTCCGACAAGGGTACTCAGCAGGGCTAACTTTACACTTGTAACTCGAAAGAGTTACCGTAGAGTTGTCCGACAAGGGTACTCAGCAGGGCTAACTTTGCACTGATAACTCGACAGAGTTACCGTAGAGTTGTCCGACAAGGGTACTAAGCAGGGCTAACTTTACACTGATAACTCGAAAGAGTTACCGTAGATTTGTCCGACAAGGGTACCCAAAAGGGATAACTTTGCACTGATAACTCGAAAGAGTTACCGTAGAGTTGTCCGGCAAGGGTACTAAACAGGGCTAACTTTGCACTGATAACTCGAAAGAGTTACCGTAGAGTTGTCCGACAAGGGTACTCAACAGGGCTAACTTTGCACTGATAACTCGACAGAGTTACCGTAGAGTTGTCCGACAAGGGTACCCAACAGGGCTAACTTTACACTGATAACTCGAAAGAGTTACCGTAGAGTTGTCCGACAAGTGGTACCCAAAAGGGCTAATTTTACATTAGTAACTCGAGAGAGTTACCGTAGAGTTGTCCGACAAGGGTACCCAACAGGGCTAACTTTGCACTGATAACTCGAAAGAGTTACCGTAGAGTTGCCCGACAAGGGTACTCAGCAGGGCTAACTTTGCACTTGTAACTCGACAGAGTTACCGTAGAGTTGCCCGACAATTATATCCAACAGGTTTAACTTTACACTGGTAACTCGACAGAGTTACCGTAGAGTTGCTCGATAGTGGTACCCAACAGGGCTAACTTTGCACTGGTAACTTGACAGAGTTACCACAAGGTTATAATATAATATTAACACATAGTGTTAATATCCCCTGTTAAATAAAACGATAGACGAATTTGGTACACCTAGAAAACATTTTGTTTTTTAAGCACGATAGACAATAATCAGAAATAACTTTTTCCCTTTGAATATATTAAGTGGAAATTGATACCAATTGTATAAAATTGTTTCAAAAGTGTGATAGAGCTCATGAAACACCTCGTTATATACTATTTGGGACTAAACAACCATATGTATATTATCACACTTTTGTTGGTTCGAAGATAAAATATCGATAATTTTGATCAAAGGTACCACTTTGAACAAAAAAAAGAACAATAAATATTTTTTAAACGCGTTTATTGTTTACTATGATAGGATAAACCCATGTTATCCCAATGTTTAGATCAATCTATCGATAAAATATACCAACGTATGATTATAATCAAAAAGATTATATCTGGTTAAATTATGTATTGTATTTTTCAATTAATCAAAATAAGTTTGACTCGACTCCTTATTTTTATACTAGAATAAACATCGAATTATCTTTTTATTCTAGCTAATTGAATGGTTCGATATAAGCATTTATTCCGATTTGATCTTTGATTATAATCATATGTTGGTATATTTTACCGATAGAATGAAATAAACATTCTAAATCATTATATTTATATATATATTAATAAACCATATAAAATAGAATTTATCAAGGCGTTATCGAAAATAATGGGGTAGGGGCTTGATAAATTCTTATTATATTTTTTTATTATTGATTTTAGAATAAGAATATAATAAGACTCGAATTATTGATTTTATATTAATAATTCAACAAACCACCAACAAAATATTTTATTACACTCTTTATTTCATTCAATTATGTCTGAAAAAAAGAAAACAGCCAAACACCAACAATTCAAAAATTACAATTATTACTGAAGAGGAAATACGAAAAATGTATTCTTCGGAAGTACCTCGGGATTATTCACATAATAAGAGGAAAAGGAAAAGTTATGAGAAAAAATTCAAGTTCGAAACAGTTCAAGAATATATGGACAGTGTCATAACTTGGAAAAGACTCGGTTCGAAACGTGATGCACCACACGACACAATCCGCAAATGGAAAAGTCAGGTAATTAAAATGTATCAAGATCCTTCTATATCTGCCCTCAACCGCGAAGGCAATACAATATTATGGGATTGGATCAAGAAGCATCTAGTAATGGAAGGTGACGAAAAGACGTATCCTGAAATTGTAGCACCTTTAAAAGGACCATATATCAGAAGACACATCATTGGGTTACTAGAAAATAAAAAATACCGTAGTGGTAAGGCTACAAGTGTCAGTAGAGCAGCTGTTTATCGCTGGATGAATTTGCGCGGTTTATATTGTAAATCAATTGACCATGTTGAAGATAGACCCAAATCGGAAGAAGATAAATAAAAAAGAGATA
Source organism: Anaeramoeba flamelloides (assembly GCA_027625915.1). Taxonomy (NCBI): domain Eukaryota; family Anaeramoebidae; genus Anaeramoeba; species Anaeramoeba flamelloides. The sequence continues at coordinate 28,198 of JANTQA010000066.1, forward strand.
ATACTCGTTTTTTTCCAAACTTATACCCATTATATTGAAGAGAACGAACTTACTTCAGATCGAATATGGTGTATGGATGAAACACCGTGCCAAAATTCTGACACTCCAAAAAAAATCATTTAAACTTCGCAATTCAAGTTCATTCTGTAAAAACACATGGGTTTAACCAACGATATACATCTTTAGTGTGGATTGAATCGATTTGGTATCATTTTAATGATATTGGCAGGTCTACATACAAAGGTAAAAAATTAAAACCCCTAAAGATTTTAACAATCTTTTAGCGGGTCAAACAGTTTCTCTATTGATATTTTCAAAGAGTAAATATTAACTGATATATATGTACGGACGTATGTATACATGTATGTGTATGAATACATCTACACATATATATCAGTCAAAAATAAAATCTTTTAGAACATTTTTTGTTTTTTATTTTGATTTTTTTTTGTTTGATAAGTATTTGACTTAATACTTATTAATTTTATAAAGTGATATTTTCACTTTATTCATTACGAGTTAAAGACTTTTTAATTTACAATTAGTTGATATCGAATAAATTTTAGTTTTATAAGAGTATACTAAGTTGGTAAGTTATCTTTTCTTTTTGTTCAAAGATTTTTTCAAAGTAGTTTTTGTTTGACTATTTTGAAAATTTCGTTTTTTTTTTTTTTGTTTTTCCAGAGAAGAGTGCATAGTTGACTGGATTCTCTTTAAAACAATTGAAAAAATGAAAAAAATATTCAAAAAAAAAAATGTGCTTTATTTTGAGACTTTATGTTTGTGCTTT
>JANTQA010000068.1:0-109709 GCA_027625915.1 Anaeramoeba flamelloides
AAAATTTTCAAAATTCAAAAAGTGTTTATATAAACCACAATTAAAAATTTTTAACACACCAAAATTCGATGTGTGAAGAAAAAAACTTATCTAACCAATTCAAGAAGATTTACCAAATTAGAACCATTCAATAATTGAGATATCAACACTTCTTTATAAATTACAATACTCACAAAACAATAAATAAATAATTATCAATACAAATAAATCATGGGTGTGTTAAAAATTTTGGAGAGAGCAAAACAAAAAAATACATTAGTAAATTTGTTTAAATTCTATTAGGATTATTGATCGATCAAATGGTTAGATACTACCAACTAATTTTATTTGAGTTCTTCTATTTGGAACAACTTGGCTTTAACATAATATCAATAGTTCAAAAAAATTTTGATCAAACGACACAAGTTACCTAATTCAAAAAATGAAATGAAAAGAAAAACTAAAAGATGAAAAAATGATTTTCATATTTTACAAAAATCAAAATTATCTCCAATTTCAATGAAATTGTATTATTGTGATTGTTTGGAACATTTTAGTTGTGTGGAAAATTTTGAATTTTAGTTTATATGGTCAAAACATGTTTTCAAAATTTTTCAAAAATGTTAAAATGAAAATTCTTAAAATAGGTAACCTACTCAAATACTAGATTATAAAACATTGTTTATTTCAAAGATACAATACATTGATATCATATTTTTCTTCCTAATCTCAAATCATGAATTTTCAAACCATTTTCAAAAAGTGTTTTTATATATATATATATATATATATATATATATATATGGTCAAAACATGTTTTCAAATTTTTTCAAAAATTCAAAAATTTGTAAATATTACTATCAAAAAACTCAAATGATAGATTGTATAAAATATTGTTCTTGTTTTACATAGTATCAATCTGTCATTATCATAATAACTTTCAAAAAGTTCAAAATATTTATATAAAAATATTAATTCAGAAAAATATTAATATATAAAGTCAAATATGGAGTATAAGAGTATGTCAATTCATTTGAATAGAGAAAGAAAGAAAAATTTTAAAAAAAAAAAAAATTAAAAAAATGATGATTTAATGTAAAAATTCAGATTTAAAAGAGTTCTAATCGGAACTTACTTCACGTACCTACTCGACAAATCCTTATTTCTAAGGGAATACCTTTCGATTTGAAGAGTTTTTTTCTTGATATATATATATATATATAAATAAATAATCAAATCAAATCAAATCTTAGGATTGGAAGTATTTAATATCAAATAAATCATAATAATAAAAAATATAAAAAACAGAGAAATTCAATCCAGGATTACTTTACCTACCCAAATTAACACCTTAGTGGACCCAAAGAGATATTTGAAAGTATATTCGGTTTTTGTTTTCTACTTGTTTTGAAATAAGTCGGATTTATATTCTTTTATTGATTAAAAACAATGAAAGAGTAAAAAAAACATTAAAAATAATAAAAATTCTAGATCAAATTTCAAAAAATACAGAGAAATTCTGTCTGGAATTACATCATGTACCTGTTGGTCTTAATATATACTAAGATATTATAACTCTAAGTGAAGACTCTTCAATTAATTCGAGTTTTTTGTTCAAAAAATCCAAATTTATATAAGATCACTTAACTAAGATTTTAAATTGAAGTCTTTTTTCCGAATAAATATATTGGAATATTTATATATTATTTTTATTTGAGTATATGATTTATCTCGTAATCTCTCTCAATAATGCTCCTAAAAATGAAAAAAAAAAAAAAAGATAAATATTAAATTAGAAAACTTTCTGGGTTTTCACAGTTTAGATAATAATCAAGAGAATCTTGTTTTTTTTTTTTTGAGGATAAATCCAAAAAAAAAAGTATTGATCGTGGAGAGACAAATTTCGTTATTTTTATTCCAGATTACTTTTTTAGATTTTATTAATAAAGTTTTTATTTCATAAGGTTCTCAATTGGTCAATAGATGTATAATCAATATTTTTTTTTAGTTATAGTAAGTTCCAACATTAAGGCACAAACTTTCAAGGAAAATTAAGACAATAAAAATCTCAAATTAAGATACAAAATTCAGAATCTAGTCAAATATATTGAAAAACAAAATTACAAAAAATTTGCCTTAATTTGGGATTTAAATTTGCCTTAAATTTCATATTAAGTTTATACCTTAAATTTGGAACTGACTGTATAAATTTTTAAATTTTTCAAGCAATATGTGCCTTTCATTCCAAAATATTTTTTTTGAATCGTAAAAGAAAATTTTCAAAAATTGAAATTGAAAATTTTCAAAACTCTCTTTTTTACAACATTTCATTTTTTATAAAAAAAATAAATTTTTTTTAACCCTTTTTGGAAAATTTTGTTAGCTTATTTGGATATTGATGATTTATGTGCCAAAAGTACTTTTGATGTTATACCTTGAGGATACCAAGTCATGAAGTTTGATTTGGTTTAAACCTCGGGTCTCGAATCATAGTTTTATGGATGTGGTTCACACAATTCCTTCTGAAGGTGTCATCTTGATATGTTTTGGTAGGGAGTCAGTAATACAACTCAAGGATTTAACGGCTAATTAAGCTTTCATGTCAGGTATGAGAATTGTATTACCCTCTCTGATATTGAGATATGTAAGTGTTTCTCCAGAGGTAATGTTGATAACTTCACAATAGTTCTGAATTAACCATAAAAACTATGTAACTCAACAAATATATCTTTTGGAGGGGACGATACTAAATAATCATTTGAAGGTGGGTATTCTATCAATTGCGAATGGTACACTGACAACTGTTAAGTACGATGTCATTATATGAATTTATTTTGATAACAATAAGACATAATAAACATTGTTGTAAACAATGTTTGTCTTGTGGTTGTACAACAAACATATAAGTAATAAATTAGATTGTGTTTATAGAATTCGAAATCTTCAGATAAAAAGATAGAATTAACTACTTTACTCGAGATAAACTCTTGACAAAAATCTTTTGATTTGAAAAGTCAATCCAAAACAATGGAATTCAAATTTAGGCATTGGACATTGATTAAAAATTAAATTTTGATTTTGTTTTTAATTTTAAACTTTAAAAGAAGACCTTAGTTAATTTAAAATACAATTCAGAAGATCAAATCATATATTTTTTGATGATATTATGTTAAAAAATCTATTCTCTTTTGGGTTCTTTGGGTTGATTATATCAGAAAGTTAATATTTAAAAGAATAATAATCAATATATATATATTTATATATAGAAATTTTGAAATATTAATCAAAATTATTGATAGACAATATTCAATTGATGGATAATCCAAAATTTTATTGGTTTTGGTTCTTATTCACCTTTATATTCTAATTTTAAATAGATTAATTACCAAAATATTATAATATAGAAATAACTGAATTATCTTGATATTTTTACAATATCATGAAATAAAAATTTTTGCACACACAAACACACTAATACACACACAAATATAAAAATAAATTCAAATTTCCCTTTAATATTTGGTATTATTAATTATCTATTTTGTTCAAAAAATTATTATATTTTGAATAATTTCAATAATCACTATTTAATTTTCAAAATTTATATTTTATTGTATTTATTAAAAGATAACTTGTCACTGATATATAGTTTCTCAATTCTTTATTTGAATATATTGAGATCATTTACGTATTCTATTATAATTATTGACCCAATAATCTTTTGAAAAACCTAAAATTCTAAATAAAATAAAATTGAAAAACAAATCTTTTTTTAGAGATAAAATGAGAGAAAATATTCTGATTTTTACAATGATATTCAAAAAAGATGTATTTGAGATTCCCATGTATTTTTTATTGAAAAAATATGTAGAACTTGAGGTGATTACTGAGTAAAAAATAAATTAGAGATGCTAATGGTTTGATTTATGAAAAGATAAAAAAATTACTTTCAAAATTCATTGTTTTACAATAAGTAGATGGGTATGAAAAATAAACAGTATGGTATATATATATATATATATATAGTTATAACTGTGTATGTGTGTGTGTGTGTGTGTGTGTTTATATGTGTGTGTTTGTATGTTATATATATATATATATATATATATATATATGGCTGTGTACGTGTGTTTGTTTGTTTTAATTTCTTTATGTGTGTGTTAAAATTAAATAAAACTTGTTTTTTCTATTTGTAAATAGAAAATTAATGAATACTTTTCTCAATTCAAGATCATTAATAAAAAAATAATAAGAATAAATTATTCTTATTTTTCAATATTTTTTTATTTGAACTTTATCAAAGTTCACCCCTTCATTTCTAGATTTTTCACCAAATTCTTTGTATTGCATCTAATGTAAGCTGAGTGGATCATTCTCAATTAAGAACAATTATTGGAAAGTTAATCTTTCTTCCTTTAGAAAAGATTAATTTAGAGCATGTGTTTCCAAACAGATTCTTATTTGAAATGTCCTGAAATCCATTTACAGAACTCCAGGTATTTAGAACTACAAGAATTGTGTTAAATTTAGACCTGGGGGGGTACGCGCGCGAGCAAAATAAAAATATTTGAAAAATGGAAAAAGAAAAAAATTAAGAATTTATTTTTAAATGGATTTTGATTGAAAAAGAAAAAAAATTATTGATTGATTTTAAAAAAAAAGAAAAAAAAGTGAAAAATTTTTGTGTGTTTTTTATTTTTCACAAAAAATTTCAATTTGAAAAATATCCCAATTTTCATAGGAACCTGCTAAAAAATTCCGGGCTTCATTTGATCCTGATTTATATCCAAATGGGGGTTTATATGTATAACCTAGATTTGATTGGGTATATTTATTCATATTTTGATTATTCCATCCTAACCTCAAATCACCCCATCCAAAATATGGTCCATTTTTCTTATGGCAGTATATTTCGTAATTTTGTCTCCGATAAATAGGTATTTTTAAAGGTTCTTTAAATTTTGGATCCAGGCTAATGAAGGAAAACAGAAAGGATTTATTTCCTATTGATTGTTTAGAATAGTAGCTTGTTGAATCCCAATCAATTGCTGCAAATCCTCCAAATAAGGATTGGTTTTTTAATTTGATCAGAACTATGGATTTTGCTTTATTGTCGCATTTTTCATGGAAGGTTTGATATTTCCATCCATCTGTTCTTGAATTGAATCTTCTTTGTAAATTTGAATTGCATCCGGCTTCTTTGATCCATTTTTCGAGAAATTGAATGAATTTTGGGTTATTTTCCTTTTGAAGGATTTCTGATCGTTCTAAAAAAAAATGATCAATTACTTTCAATTTAAAGGGTGATTTTGGAATTTTTTGATAATTTATTGACATATTTATTTGATATTCTCCTTCTTTTTGGAATAAATATTCTCCAATTAATTCTTGATTTGTTCCTTCTTTAAATTTGGTTATTTCGGTGATCACTTCATTTGAATTTGATTTGAGAATTTCAGCTTTTGGATTGAATTCTTGGGTATTTACGGTTTCATTAAATTGATTTTTAAGAAGAATTGAAAATTGTAATTTGTTTTCTAATTGTATTTCCTTAGGCAAATCGATTTGGGTTTTATTGGGATCAAAGGGCAAATTTAATTTCCAATTTTTCAAATTCTGCGTTAATTCATTCGAAATTATATTTATTTTATTAAATTTTGAATTACAAATTAATTTATTGTTCTCATTTTTATTCAAAATTGGTAATAATTTTTTCAATTTAAAAAAATTGAGCAATATTTGTTGATAATCATTATATTTTTTGCAAATTTCAATTTCTTTTATTATCATTTCAGATTCATTAAATTCATCAATTTCTTTTTGCATTTTCATTGATTGCTTATTTAATTTCAAATATTTTTCATTTTGTTGAATTGATATTTCTTCATTCATCTTCTTGAATTGATATTGGGTTAATTCATTTAATTTTTGATAATTTTTTTTGACCAATTCAATATTTATTTGTTTATCTTTTAAGGAATTGATTTTTTCATTTTGTATTTTTCGAACAAATTCTTCTTTTTTCTCATTAATTGAATTTATTTCCTTGATTAGTTCTTCCAATTCATTTTGGATTTGTTCATATCCTTCTTTGAGATTTTTTGATTTTTGACAATTGTTATGATTAAGAATTAGACAATGGCTACATAATAATTGTTTATGATCAATGCAAAAAAATTCATAAGGCTTATTTTTGTGTTCATTACATAATCTTGGGAATTCTGATTTTTGTTTTTCTTGAGCTTTTATATATATATATATATATATATATATTTATTTGTTAAAAAAATTTTGAATAAAAAAAACATAAAATTTAATCGTTAATATTAAAAAAAAATAACAATATTAGAATTATAACAACAAAAATTCAAAAGATTCATTTAAAAAATAAAAAAAAAATAAAAAAATCCAAAGAAAAATATAAAATTCAAACTTTTGGCTAATTCAATTTGAGAAAATAATTTAAAAAATCCAAATGAATTTGATTGGTTTATATTACTTTCTAATTTGTTAAATTGTTTCAGTAGAGTTTCTGTTGAATATTTTAAATCATTGATCGTTTGTTTTTCTTTGTTCATACTTTGTGAAATTTGTTCAAAAAAATCCTTGGCTAATTTTATTTCATTTTGTTCAAGTAAATCTAATAACTTTTTTTGATTCGAATAAAATTTGGATATTTCACTTAAAATCTTTTCTTTTTTAGATATCATCTTCTCTTCAGAATTATTTAATTGTAAAAATTTCTCATTGATTCTTTCAAAATGATTTTTGATACATTTTTTTTGTTCATTGATTAATTCTTTATAAAAATCCATTGGCTGATCAAATGCAATTGTTTCATGATTTGTATGATCAAAGCTGCATTCATTACAAATTAATTTTTGGCAATTTTTACAGTATCTGGAAAGTTTATTGTTTTGGTGAATTGGGCATTTTTCAGTTCCATTGTTATCTGAATATATTTTTTTTTATTTTTATATAAGAGATTTTAAAGTTTAATTTTAAAATTTTTAGAAAAATCAAAAAAAAGAGTATAACATAACATAAATATAAATAATTGTAATTAATTAAATTGAAAAATATGAATTTTCCACAAAATTAAAAATTAGATTTAAAATTTAATAAAAAATTTTATTTTTTTTTTTTACTAAAGCAATATATTTGGTTGAAATTTTTAAAATATACAAAACAAAATGTGATCAAAATGTGATCAAAATAAGATCAAAATTTAAAAATAAATCTTGATTAAAATGAACTTCAATTCAACTTTTTTGCAACTTACAATTAGTTTATTTTGCTTAAAATAATCATAAATTAAAAATATTTATCTTTTTGAAATCATAAACTATAGTTAATAACCAATTGAAATCTTAATAATTATTTCTCATTTATATAAATTACTCAAATTTTCTAATAAATAATTTTAAAAATTGAAATTTTTCGTATAATTTAGAAGTAAAGGCACAAAAAAAGTCTTTCTGAGAGATTTGTAATAACTTTATTAAATATTGATTGAACAAATAGTTAGATAATATCAACTAATTTTATTTGAGTTATCGATTAAAAACAACTTGTTGTATTATAATATCAATCATTTTTATAAAAATATTTTGATCTCACGTAAACTAAATACATTCACAGGTCTAGGCAAAATTTAAGAATGGTATAAATTCAAAATATAACAATGTTGAGATAAATTTGCAAAATTGTGTAATTTTGGCTTTTTTTTTTTTTTTTAAATAAATTCTCTTTTAAATTAGATTTTTTAAATATTGTTATAAATGTTATTAAAAAAATATAAAATTATTCACATAATTAAAACAAAAAAATATAAAACATTATATATAATAAAATCCAAAAATACATCAATTTCAAACCTGGTGCGTACGATTTAACTTAACTTTTAATTTTAATTTTGATTAAACTTTCTTTGAACATAAAAATCTGTTAAAACTAAATGACCATTTTAACACCAAAACTCAAGAATACCTGTATGAAAAGCTTCGTAAATAACTTTTCCATTTTTTAAAAAACTTTTTTGAAATTATTTTTAAAAGATTCCATGTTTGTAAGGGATCTTGGATATTAAAGACAATACAAGAAGATTTGAGTCCAAAATAACAATAGTTCATTTCAATTGAAAGGGTTTTTTTAGAAAGTTTAATGTAAATTTTAAAACAAGTTAAATCGTGCACACCGGGTTTGAAATTGATGTATATTTTTCGATTTTAAAACCTAAATTGAAAAAAATTTAAAATTTCCAATTAAAATATTAATTTTTTATGATAATTATAAACTTCAATGTAAACATTGAAATTAAAAATAGAGTGATCGTAAAAAACCCAAATGGTAAACCCCAAATATAATATTAAATATTAACATCAATTAAAATTATTTATGAGTAACTTTGTTTTCAAACTTTAATATGAAATAATAAAGATTTATTATTCATATTTCATTTACTTTGATTGTAATAATATTAAACAATTGGAAAAATTAAAATAATAAAACTTTAATTCATATTAAAACCAAAATCTAAAACAATTTATATTTATGGAAAAAGAAGAACAAAAATCTTACTACAGTCAGTTCCACTTTTAAAGCACAAACTTACAACGGAAATATAAGGTACAAAAAAATCTCAAATTAAGGCACAAAATTTTGAATTTTTTATTTTTACAAATTATTTTACTGGAATCTGAATTTTGTGCCTTAATTTGGGATTTTTATTGTGCCTTATATTTTCATTGAAGTTTGTGTCTTAAAAGTGGGACTGACTGTATATTTTTATATTAAATTCAATTTTAATTTTAAACATTTAATAAAAGTAAAAAATTATATTTTTTTACGAATTTTTATTTCAAAACACTTTCTGTTCTGTCAAAAGAAATCGAAAAAAAATAATCATTTAACAAGAAATTTTTTTTAAAAAAAAAAACTAATCAAAAAAATTAAACAGCTGAGTTCCGAGAAAGTAAAAAAAACACAATTGAAAAATTGTAAATAGAAAAGACTTTATTAAAAATCAATAGAATAAATGTGTTAATGAATTAATTTGTAAAAAAAAAAATAGGATCTAAAAATTAAAGCTAATTCTGGTATTAAGTGAAAATTTATAAAAAAAAAATCAAAATTAAATCAATTTTTAATTAAAAAAAAGAAGAAATTCCAATGACAAAAATGAAATGTATTTTTTTCAAAAAAAAAACACAAACTTATTCTGATGATGAAATTTTGAGTATTTAATTTTTGGATAACTACAGATAAGATTGAGATTAGATCTTTTAAAAATTGTAAATTAGCATTGTAATTATTTTTGAAAGATTTTGGTGAAAGATCATTGAGTTATTATACAAACTTTATATAAATCTTCGACTTCTCCTTGATAAACTTTAACCCCTTAATCAAAATAAAAAGTATTTCACTTGTAAATTTAAACTTTAATCATGTTATTAAAAGTTATTTTAGAAGACTTTAAAATATTTTTAAACATTAGATTTTAATCTTCATTAATTTCAAAGATTATACCCTATTAAAAAAAAAAAAGATTTTTATAACATGTTATAAACGTGTTGTAAAGGTATTATAAACGTTTAAAATGTTATAAAATTTTTACAATCAAAACTTTTATAACATAAATGTTTGTTATAAAATGTTTTATAATATTTGTAACATGTTATAAGCCCGTGTTATAAGAATAATTTTTCAAAAAATATATTGAAAAAATCATCAAATAAAAGGAAATTTTGTGATAAAAATGTTAAAATAAATGTTTAAAAAAATTTTTTTTAAAAAGATTATATGAAAAAACTATTAGGATTTTTAATATCATAATTTGGTTATAATGAAACAAATTATTTATCTTATAGAAATCAAAATTTGTAAAAAAAATCTTCAGTTTTGAGATAATGTTTGGTAAATACAATAAATTCCATTTTTTTGGTAAATTCAAATTTCAAAAAATCAAAAAATTGTTTTTCTCTTTTTATATTAGAAAAAAAAAACTAATATCATTTTGTAAAAAATAAAAAAAATTTTGTACTCTTTTTCCGAAAAAAGAATATTTTTAAATATTTCAAAATTAAAAATTTTAAAAATTACAAATTTTATAGAAATAAATAATAATAATTTCTACAATGTAAAGTCAAGTCAAGTCAAATCAATTTTTATATGAATTTTCAAAATCGTTCACTGTCAAGAATCCCCAGAAAGTATATACATGATTTTATATTTGAAGACCTTCGGGATATTTCTAAACAAACGTGTAATAAAAAGGAGAAATAGAGACTCATTAAAAAGTTTGATGATCTAGTTTGTCTCTGTGACAATTTAAACCCAAGTTTTGTATTCGATCTAAACAAATTTTTACAATTTAACTTTAATGTTTTTCAATAATTCAGTCGAGGGAAGAGAAAAATGATCCTTTATAGAATAAAAGTTCTTCATCAAATCATTTAAATAATAACAAATTGGTTATTCTTTTCTTTGACTCTTTTTATTATTATGCCAAGTTAGATCTTGATTACCTAAAAATAAATATCAAAATTATATTTGTTTCTATTTGTTCAAAAATCTCCCCCTATTGTCAATCCTTCCTTTTTTTGATTACCTTCCATACTCAAAATATAATGAGATTGTTCTGGTGCATAAAATGATATTGATCGGAGTTCATAGAACTACGATGGATATCATTTTATATCACTTCAAACAAGATCATCATTTTTTATCTTCTTCCTGGCCAATAAAACTTGAATCATAACAAATTGAGTGATCTTTTCCTGATCAAAACAATAAATGACTGTTATTATTGATCATATTTTCCAAGTTTGGAATTTTCTCAATAAATTTATGTTTGGTATAATTTTTTTAAAAAAATTTTTAATTAAAATTATTATTAATGATCAATCCAAATTACTGATGAATAGAGAACAACAATTGATAAAAAATTTAAATATTACAAAAGACAATTTGAAAAAAAAATTCTCGAAAAATATCGTGCATCCAAATAATTTTAAAAGTAAAACTCATTTTTTTTTTTTATAATAATAATAATAATTAACAAGAAATGAATTTCAAATTTTAATTAAACCAAATTTGTATTATTGTAAATCTAATATATTTGAATTCTATTTGAATCATATTTCTTAAAATAATCAAACTTTAATTTGGAAGGTATATTCTACTCAATTAAGTGATTGAATCAAAATATTAGTTTTCAATAGGAATTAATTCCTTTAATTTAAAAGGGATTGAAGATAATGTTATACTTTTCAGTATTTTATAAATAAATAATGAGATCAGATTATAATTTTTTTTTAATAAAATCATAAATACAGGTGTAAAAATGATTTTGAATTTTTCATGTTTTTTTTTTTTTTTTGATAAAATTGTGATTTTTTCATTAACTATGATACTTTTATGGTATTATCTCAAGTCCCAAGAAACTTGGAAACATATTCAATGTCTTTAGTAACATTCTATTGCACTGTTAATTTCAAAATATAAAGGACAAAATTTTCATTCTACTTTCCAAAAAAAAAATTACACCTGTCAATAATTAATAAAAAAACAAAGTACTCAATTCTAAAAGAGGAAAATTAATAATTTAAGCTTCCTCTTCAGAAATTATCTAAAATTTGAAAGGTTTACTGATTTATAAAAAATCTTTTTTTGGAAAGCTGAATGAAAATTTTGTCCATTTTATTTTGAAACAAATAGTATTTAAAAAAGATTTTTAAATTGATTTGGAGTAGAAACTTAAGGAAAAAATCGAAAATATTTTTTTTAAAATTCGAATAAACCCAAAAATCTCCAATCGTGTATTAAAGGGAATTTTTTATCACAACAAAACATCAAATAAATTGCCAAGTTTGCTAACCCTTGAAGATAATACCAAAAAAGTATCATAGTTAATGAAAAAATCACAATTTGATCAAATAAAAAAAAAATATGAAAAATTTAGAAATCATTTTTGCACAAGTGTTATAAATTTTTAAGAATTAATTATTTTCCCAAAAAATAATTTATTTAAAAGAAGAAAATACAATATCATATTAAACAATTAAGTTTGAATTATATTTTAATGTTTTTTATAAATAATAAATGACAGTCCTTTTATTTCTATTTTAAGTATTCTATAATATCAGTTTATTTGATGTTATTAAAAATAAACCATTTTTCTAGTTAAAGGTTTCCAGTTGTATTAAATGAATTATATATATTTTAAGGGACTAGTCTCAATTATTTTTTTTTTTTTTTTTTTGACCAATTTCTAAATAAGGATTCCTTATCTAGAAATATGTTCAAAAAAAAAAATATACAAGTTTTCAAATCTAAGTAATTGAGCAAACAATTTTCTCGATCTCTATTAAATTTAGGTAAAATAATTTAATATTGATTCGCCCCTTAAACAAAAAAAAATAAAAACTTTGAAAAACTATTTTAAAATATTTGAATTTATTTAAGGGACTAGTCTATATTAAATTTTTTTAGGTAAATTTAATTGAGATTTAGAATTTTTTTTTACCAATTGTTTAGATTTGAAATCAAAGTGAAAAACTTCTTAGTATATTTCTGAAATCTTGCTAAATGACATTCATTAAATTTAGTTATTGTTTTTATAGAAATAAAAAAATTTTCAATTTTTTCACTTTTTTGAAAGTTGCTTTTTTTCAACTTTTAGCAAAAATACTAAAAATAAAAAAAAATTTGATCAAGAAAGCAAAACCTTGTTATTTTTGTGGAAGACCTACAAAAAATAGTTTGAAAAATAAACCTGAAAAGGTTTTTTTGGATTTACATGAAAACATAGTATGATTCGAAAAAAATATACAATATATGCTTTACTCAAAATAAAAGATTTTCTTTCTTTTCTTGTACCATTCTTTTTTTCATGAATCTACTTTTTGAGTTTACACTCTTTTATTTTTGTTGAATTTGAAGTTTTTTTAAGTGTTCCCAAATTACGATCCCAAAAGTTTTTGTCAGAGTCAAAAAAAATCAAAGAAAAGAATAAGAACTATTTTTTTAAGAAGTAATAATTGATAAAACAAATTGAGTTCTTTATAGAGTCAAGTTGGATGGAATAGAAGTGAATAAGATAATATTCACCAGTTTTAAATAATTTTCCCTTTTTTCAAAATGAGAATAAATATTAATTTTGAAAAAATAATTAAATCCAAATTTAATCAATAAATTTTCTTCCGTTAAAGATCTTTTTTCAAAAAAAAAATTTTAAAAATACACTTTTATTGGACTGAGATTATAAAATTTTAAAAAAACAAAAACTAAAAGTTCTAACATTGGAAAAAACAGTCTATTTTCAATTTTAAATATGTTTCAAGATAAGGATTACTTATTAGGTTATTGGTCAAAATTAAGATTAATAAGGACTAGTCCCTAAAGGTTTACAATCCCTGAAATTTAAAAAAAGATTATCTTGTGTTGGGGGTAACCACTTGTTAATTTTGCTCTTAGTTAATCGATCTTTTATTTAATATGGATTTTGATAGTGGTTCAAAATGACATTTTTGACAATTTATTTTTTTTTTTTTCCGAAATCTGAATTGAAGTCTGTAAGATTAATTGGCTGGAACTTAAGTTATAAAAAAATCTGGTTTGTAGGTTTTTGATTGAAATTTTTAATTAAGTTTGGTTTTATTGGGAGCTTTTAAAAAATGTTATTTTTTTATTAGGTTAATTGACATAAAAGTAAATCAAGATTCTTTTCTACAACCTAAAATTCAAAAGTTATTCTTGAACACCTATCAATCCATTTCTCTTCCACTCTTCAATTCCGATTACAGAAAAAAAAAAAAAATAAATTGTCAAAAATTGTCATTTTGAACCACTATCAAAATCCATACCAAATACAAGATCGATCAACTAAGAACCAAACCGACAACTCAAGACACCCTACACAAGATAATCTTCTTTCAAATTTCAGGGATTGGAATCCCTAAGGGGTCAAAATCTAAAAAATTAACAAAAATTTGGTATTATTGTTTACAGGTTAAGAGTTCTTTACAAACAAATTCTAAATTGAATAAAAACATGGTGTAAGTGTTTGTAATTGTATTAGAATCCAATATACATTCTCATTTCGTAAAAAACATAAAGATCATTTTTTCTCAATCTTCTGATTATTACAATTAAATCTAATATTTTTAAAGAAAGAAAAAAACTTGACTAAATTTTGCAAAATTTTTTTATACTGAATCCAATGAATGTAAAATTCCAAAAAACCTTTATCATGGATACTCCAACCCGTTTTGTTTTGAAACTAACAATTCAGTATTTTAAGAGAAACGAAACAAAAAAAAAAAAAAAGCACCATAAAAAATATCTCAAAAAATCAACAAATGTTATTGTCATGGCAGATTTTTTTAAAAGATAAAACAGAGTAGATAATAGACACCAAAGATCCTAATGAAAACTTCAGTTCTAGAAATTACAGAAAAAACAAAAAGAACCAAAGGAACCAAAGGAACCAAAGTAACTATGGGACCAAAGGAATCAAAGGAACCAAAACTAAAAAAACAAAGAGAAAGTCCCAATTCCTTTGTAGTAATTGTTCTGATTTGTGTGGTTTACATTTTGAAAATTAAAGCAACTCGATGATCAAAACTCATACACACAAGATCTTCAAAATTTAGAGTTATTTATCAAGAATGTTTGAAAAGATCTTCATTTTTTGAGCTTTCAGAAAATGTGAGTATTTTTCAATTTCATTTTTTCGTTTCTTAATCAGTTTGTTCTCGAGTTTACCGATCTCAAATTTTTTTGTTCATTTTCCTTATTAAAAAAATGAACAAAGAATGAAATTTTGATCTAAATTTTAGATTATCTACATTAACTTCCCTTCAAAATTTTAATAGATTGAGTTAAAATACTTTTAGACAATTTTGTGAATTGCCAAATTATTGTTGAAAATAAAACTTTTGAATTGTTTATTTTAATTTGCTTATTTTATGTGTTTTTGTTTTGGTAATAGTTCTGTTTTTACTGTTCGGTTATAAATTGTTTTTAATCAGTTAGTTGTTAATTGTTATTTGGATGAATAAGTTGCCTGTGTTTTTGTTATTTGTGTTTTTTGATAGTTATTTTTTATTGTTTTCTATGTCATTGTGAATTTTGATTGGGTTTGTTTTGATTTTATTTTGGTTGTTTATTTGTTTGTTTAGTGTTTGAGTTTAGTTTATTAATTGTGTTTTTAATTTAATGTTGATTATTTTTGTATGTTTGTTGAAGATAGTGTTGCTATAATTATTTAGTATTTGCAACAATATGTATAGATTTTTTTGTTATTTGTTTTGATTTGTTTTAAACTCCATCTAAAGATGGCCTTTCTTTTCTACTAAAGTAGAAATGAGATTTAAATTAGATACTTACAATCAAAATCAAATCGTAAAAAGTTCCATTCTCTCTCAGATATTAAAAGATCTTAAAAATTTTTTATTTAAAATTAACCCACCAACTAGTAATAATTTTGAAATGATCTCAAAAAATAAACTTCATGATTAGAGTTGATAATTCAGAAAAAGAAATATAACTCTGTAAAAACTATAAATTGTGAAAAAAATAAAAATCTGAGTTTTTCCAATCCAAAAAAGATCCAAAATGAATGAGTTAGGAAAATAAATTGTGATAGGTTAATTTGTTGAAATTCCTCACCATTTATTGTTGATCGATCAAATGTGTGGATACCATCAACTCATAATACAGTCAGTTTCACATTTAAGGCACAAACTTTCAACGAAATTTAAGGCACAAAAAAACCTCAAATTAAAGCACAATTTTTTAGATTTTTAATTTTCACAAATTATTTTTACTAGAATTTGAATTTTGTGCCTTAATTTGAGATTTTTTTTGTGCCTTAAATTTCGTAGAAAGTTTGTGCCTTAAAAGTGAAACTGACTGTATTTAATTTTTTCTATTCAAAAAACTCTACATTAATCTTCAATAAACTATATCTGGATTAACAAAAAAAATTCCTGATCTAAATGTAAAAGACTACTCGAGTGTAAATTAAGAAATGAAAACAAAAAAACAATATATACTAAAAATGAATTTCATATTTTTGTAAAATCGAAAGTATTCCTAAATTGAAATTTAAAATCTAGTATTACTATTCTTTCAACTATTTTAAATTGTATCCAAATTGTTTATATTTTGTTAACACACAAACACACACACACACACACACACACACACACACACACACACACATATATATATATATATATATATATATATATATATATATATTAATCTTGTTAAGGAATGATTTCAGAATTCTCCTACGTACCCAACTCAAAACTTTCTTTTCTTTTCTTTAAAAAAAAAAAGCAGAATATATATTTACACACCTAACATAATATGTGCTATATTACCTACACCCCCAAAATCCCTGAAGGGGGCTTTCTTTCCTAACCTTTATGTAATCATTGGTTGAATAAATTAGTTAAAAAATCCTATGTTTGATAAATTATATTATTATACTACTACCAGTTCACTTTATAATTTATATATATATATATATATATATATATACTTTCAAAGGAATTTAAATGACAATAAAATCATCAAATCTATGACATTTTACTGGAAATTTTTTAAACCCAAATTATTTTATTAGTTTTTGATTTTAGTGTATTTAAAATTTATATTTTTATTTTACCTTAAAAATATGTTGAAAGTAAGTGTATTAAAAGTGGAACTGGATATAACATAGAAATTTAATTAAATTATTTGAATAATTAAAAGTAGAATAATAATATTTATCTGAAAAAATTGTGGTAAGGTAAATTTTTCAAAATTTTATTATAAAAAAAAATATTAAAATAATACCTATTCAAATACTATATTATAAAATATTGTTTATTTCAAATAGCCAAGACATTAATATTATATTTTTATTTCAAATCATAAAAAAATGAAATTACAATAATTTCAAAAATTTCAAAATTCAAAAAGTGTTTTTATATATAAACAACTTTCGAAAAATAAGGGTCCAGTTTTTCAAATTATACTCACTAAACTAATTATATGAGGAAACCTGTAAATAATCATCAATAAACTAGAAGTTGATGGATAATCATCAGAAGATTAAATACTAACAAGGTGTCTTCTTTAAAAATTTTTATACGTTGAAAAAAATCTATTTCATTTTTTGTACAAAAATTTGGCTAAAAAAAATCATCCAAAATTTTACAACATCTGGATATTATCGATTTTTTTTTCGGTTGTAAGAGTAATTTGATTGAGAATTAAATTGAAATTTTTCATCATGTAAAAATATTAAATGTAAATCAGTTAAGAAAAATTGACATCTGAAACTATTTGATTGAAGAAACTAACAAACAAAAAAAAATCAAATTGTCATCTGATTGTTTGAAAATTTTTTTTATTTTCTTCCAATTTTTCAGTCAAAAGTTTGGTTAGTAAATTATGAAGTAGAAAATTTTATTTAAATTACATCATTAATCAACTGCCCAACATCATATTGAAATCCAATGATTCTAGAACGAGATCTCGAAATTTGGGCCCCTATTTTTTGAATTTAGTTTATATGGACAAAACATGTTTTCAAATTTTTCAAACCATTTTCAAAAATGTTAAAATGAAAATTCTTAACATACTGAACTCAGTTAAATACAATATTATCAAGCATTGTTTATTTTAAAGATTCAACACACTAACATTATAATTGTCTTCCTAGTCTTAAATAATGAATTTTCAAAAATTTCAAAAATCAAAAAGTGTTTTTATATATATATGGTCAAAACATGTTTTCAAATTTTTCAAAAATGTTAAAATGAAAATTTAAAAGATACTGGACATAGTCAAATATTATATTATAAAACATTGTTTATTTCAAAGAATCAATACACTAACATTATAATTGTCTTCCTAGTCACAAAATAATGAATTTTCATTAATTTTCAAAAATTTCAAAATTCAAAAAGTGTTTATATATATATACGGACAAAACATGTTTTCAATTATTTCAAAATTTTCAAAAATGTTAAAATGAAAATTCTTAACATACTGAGCATACTCAAATACAATATTATAAAACATTGTTTATTTTAAAAACTCAACACACTAACATTCATATTTTTCTTCCAAATCTCAAATAATGAATTTTAAAAATTTCAAAATTTCAAAAAAATTCAAAAAATGTTTATATATATATATATATATGGTCAAAAAAATATTTTTTCAAAAATAATTTATTTTAAAAAGGTACTTTAAAATAATACTTAAAATATAAAAAAAAAAAAAAAAATCTCAAATAATGGAATTACAAAAATTTCAAATATTTCAAAAATCAAAAAGTGTTTTTATATATATGGACAAAACATGTTTTCAAATTTTTTTAAAAATTCAAAAATTTGAAAATAATACTATCAAAATACTCAAATGATAGATTTTATAAAATATTGTTCTTGTTTTACATACAGTCAGTTCCACTTTTAAGACACAAACTTTCAACGACATTTAAGGCCCAAAAAAAATCCCAAATTAAGGCACAAAATTCAGATTCTAGTAAAATAAATTGTAAAAGAAAAAAAATTACAAATTTTGTGCCTTAATTTGAGATTTTTTTTCTTTTAATTTCGTTGAAAGTTTGTACCTTAAAAGTGGAACTGACTGTATTCTCAATTTGTCATTATCATAATGACTTTCAAAATAGTTCAAAATTATCTTATATAAAAATATTAATTCAAAAAATTATTTATAACAATCCAATATAGAGTATCAAAGGATGTCAATTCATTTTGATATAGAGAAAGAAATAAAAATTAAAAAAATGGAATGATTGAATGTAAAATTTCAGATTTAGAAGAGTTCTAATCGGAACTTATTCCACGTACCTACTCAACAAGTTCATTATTTCTAATAAGGGAATACCTTTCGATTTGAAGAGTTTTTTTCTTCTTTATAAAATTAAAAAAAAAATAACCTAAATCAAATCTAAGGATTGGAATTATCTAATCTGAAATAAATCTTAATAATAAAAAAATATTGATATTTAAAAACAGAGAAATTAAATCCAGAATTACTTAAATACTAACCTAACCTTCAAGATCTATCATTAACATTAACATTAACATTAAAATTAACAATTAACATTAACATTCATCATTAACCATTAATCATTGATCATTGATCATTCAAGATCTATATAATTTCATTAAGTAATCTATATATACACATCAATATATGTTCCTCTTGAAAAATCCATTAATTTACCGAAACTAACCACTTCTGTGCCAAAGTTGTCACTTCTGTGCCACATGGTAGTTTCTTGAACAGCAAGGAAATGAAGGGTCTTTCATCAACAGTGAATGATTAGCAACATTAGCAAGTCAAGTAACATATTCACGCATACAACAACAACAACAAATCCACAATCAAGCAACAACAACAACACGACCTATCAACAACAACATCCAACACTACAACAAAAAACAATAAACAACAACCAAACAACAAATCAAAACAACAACTAATACAAAATACAAAAACAACAACAGTACAACAACCAAAAAAAAAAAACAATAAAAGAACAACAACAAGACAGTAAAACCCTCACCTATAATAATAGAATTATTATTTCACGTAATTTCCAATGCTTTTTAAAATCGGTTATATATGCTTATTTCGGTTTTGACTTTTATTTCAATTGCTTTTTTTTCTTTTTTTACTTTTTTTTTTCTTTTGAAACAAAACACAAAAAAAAATTTTTCTCACTTTTTTGATTGTTCTTCTTTATTGACTTGTTTTAATTTTTTGAAAGAACAACTTTTAAAACAAAAAAAAAGAGATGTAATCCCAATAGGATTATTTAAACAACAAATACCAAAAAAAAGTAACCATTTTATGTAAAAGGTGATTCTGTCTCTTGTTGATTTCTTCTCTTTGATTCAATAAAAAAATATTTTTTTTTTAAAAAATTTGCTTTTTTTTCTTTAATATTTTAATTTTAATTCATTTTACTTTTCAAGATCAAGTTTTTTAAAAACACATTTTGAAAAACAAAATTTATTTTCAAATTTTTACGAGTTTAATTACCAAAATTCGATGATTTTGTAAGTGACAAGTCGTCACTTTTCACAAAAATACACTATTGATTTTCCCAAAAGAAATCTTCAAAATTTTGCCTTTTCAAAATGTAAAACCCAAAATTCAATTTTAGAGTAAATAAAAGATTTCTTCTCTAAAAATTTCTTTTACCCATGAGATCTATTGAAAAATCGAAGAGTCTTGAATAAAATAAACAATGAGGAAATTAGAGAATGAGGAATGTTTTTTGGATTTAGAGAAATCTCTTTCTCTAAATTTTTGTTATTTTTTCCTCATTTTGTCCAAGTCTGTACATTTTTTATTATTTTTTTTCTTTTTCAAAAAACCTAAAAAATTGGAAAAATTTTTAAAAAACAATCAAACAATTTAATGAACATAAACAAAGAAAATGAACCAGAAAAAAGTGAAACTGAAAAACAAGAAGAAAGAAAAAGACTAAAGCTGGAAAACGAACAAGAAGAAATGATCGAACGACGTAAACGAATGGAGGAAAGAAATAACAAGCTTGACAAGGAACGAGATGAAATGATCCAGCGACGTAAACAAATGGAAAATGAACGAGATGAAATCAAGAAAAAAAGAACAAAGATGGAAAATGAACGAGATGAAATGATCCAAGAACATAAGCAAATGGAACAAGTACGTAAGCAGATGGAACAAGTGCGTGAACAAACGGAACAGGAACTTAAGCAAATACAAAGAAAGTTATTTATATTTGATCTTAACTCAAAGTCACTCCAACAACTCTTCAAAAATGAACAAGACAAAGAAAAAAAAAATTCAATTGGTCAAATGATTTTTTTAGTAGGAGATAGAGAAGAACAAAATGAAAAGATCGAAAAACAAAATGAACAAATAGATAAACAAAATGAAAAGATCAAAGAACAAATTGAACAAATCAAAGAACAAAACGTACAAATAGATAAACAGAACCTTCAAATCAAAGAACAAAACCAACAAATCGATAAACAAAACGAACTTATCAAAGAACAAAACAACAGGATCGATAAACAATTTGAAAGAATTCATCTTCAGGCGCTGACAAAAAAAACAAAAGGTCTCTCAATTGAAAAAGTTCGACCAAACCTCGGACAAGAACACAAAATTCAAGGTAAGCTTGCTCTTCTTAAATGACGATTCTTAAAAAATAAATTATTTTTTTTTCTTTTTTCTTTTTTTCTTTTTTTTTTTTAAATTATCATAATTTTTCTTTCTTGTAAATAAAAAAAATCTGAATAAAATCAAAAAAAAGAAATTACAAAAAGAATATTCACTTTTGTTGATCGAGAAAAGGAAATTTTAACACTTGCAAAATCTATGATCCATGTTGAACTCAAAAAAAAACGAAAAATTCTGACAAGCTTTATGAAGCCAACTCTATTTTATGTGTCGAATATGTTTGGGACTGGAAAAACTTGGTTTGGTGAAAATTTTCTAAATCAATTACACAAAATTCTTGAGGAGACAAAACAGACATTTAGAGATCCACAAATTGACAAACTAATTAAGGAAATCAAATCATACCCATTTGAGCTCAAATGTTTTTTACATTCCAAAATTATTCTAATTGATCTGGTAGATATTCCATCATATGAAGGATTTGAAGAGTACCTAAAAGACAGAATTCTTGAACAAATAGAATTTGAGATTAATGAAGAAGAGAGAAAACAATTAGAAAAAAAGAAATTTGGTGCTTTTCTTGCGAAGGCAACTAAACACCATCATTTTTATATTTTTCTTGATGAAACTGGTCAAATTGAAAACTGGGATTTTAACAAGAATAATACCCATTTTCAGGAATATCTCAAAAACATAAGGCCCACAGAAACATTTTCCTTTGATAATAAAAAACTTCCAAAATATTATTATTTTTGGGAAAAACAATTGAAAACTTTGATAAACAAGAAAAGTATCCATCTTTTATGTGCGGGAAAGTCTTGGAATTTTAGTTTAATTGGACAAGGATATTTAAAATATAAGGACAATAGAGAATTGAGTAATGTTTCACCAACTGATTCTTATAGAATTTCACTTCCACCTTTTACCAAAGAAAATCTAATTCAACTTCTCAAGGAATCGTTTATTTCTTTCAATACTCAAAATACAGATAATTCCAATAATAATGAAAATAAGAATGTTACTTATTATCAATATATGTTTGGTTCCCATGAAAAAGAAAAAGAAAAAGAAAAAGAAAAGTGTAAAGTTGATGAAAAAATTATAAAAAAAGAAAAAGTTGATGAAAAAATCATCAATTATTTTTTTGAACAAGTTCTGGTCAAAACAGGGGGAACACCAAGAATGATTGAATGGATCGGAATTCTTCTTTTAGAGAAATATAATAGTGGAGAAAAATCTCCAGTATTTCCAAATAAAGAGATTATTAATCAATTTTTAAAAGATGTTTATTCTGAAATGATTAAAACAAAAGAGAGGAAAAATAGATCATTTGGTGATATTCCTGAAGACTTAATTTCTGAATATTATTTTTTGATGTTTATTGGGGCACTTGGTATTTATTTTTCAACAAAAGATTTTCAACTTCAAATTCAAAATCAAAAGAATAATAAAATTGTTTCATACAATGCAATGTATCTTATTGATAAATTTAATCTTCGTATCAAAGAAATTGAAGATATGGAAAACAACAACATCATTGGTAAGAAATTCAAAATCATTGTTTCTGGTTATTTAATTGAGTATCTAAGAGATGAACCAAGATTTGAAAATGAATATAAAACAATCAACCCCTTAAAATTATTGAACATAGACGCGCCGAATGAAATAATTGATCAAGGAGAATTTTTTGAACATATTATTTTAAAAATTTTGGCATTCCAATTAATTATGACAAAGAATTTAAAATTATTATCTCCACATATTAATTCTTTATTTTGTGATTTAATTCAAACCAAACAAAAAGAAAAAGAAAAAGAAAAAGAAAAAGAAAAAGAAAAAGAAAAAGAAAAAGAAAAAGAAAATGAAAATGAATCTAATAATCAGGTAGAAGAATTTTTAAAATCAGATATTGATGATTATGTAATACCATTTAAGTTCCCATTAAATAAACCAATTATCTCTTTACAAAAAATTGAAAATGAAAAAAAAACAAAAAAAAAAAAAGAAGATGATGAAGATGATGATGAACAAGAACAAGAACAAGAACAAGAACAAGACATAAATAAATTGATTAACAAATTTAATAATCTAACAACAATGAAACAACAAAATTGGAAGTTACTTTTTAAAATTATCAAGGAAAAATATAAACACCCAACAACTATCATTTTAAAACCAGGACCACAATCTCATTCAGCTGATTTATATTTAATTCACACAGTTAAAGAGGGAAACGCAAATATTAGATTTATTGTTCTTGCAATTCAAGCAAAAAATTATTCAACAACTACATCTTTTAATGTTTCTACTCTTCAAAAAGAAATAAAAAAAACACAACTTTTACTTAAATACACAAAAGGGAAATTTAACATTGATCTTATTTTTCTAATTTGCATAACTAATTTACAGCAAGGAGGTGAATTTAATAGAATATTTGAAAGAAAATCTGACTTTTTGTATCTTCCATTATCCAAAACCAATGAATTGAACAATAAGAACATTAATGATCTTCAGAAAGAAATTCAAAAACATCAAAAATATTTGAAAAAATGTTTTGTTGATGATGAAATTCTGAAATTTTCTCCAAATTGTATTGTGATCAAAAAAAAAAAAAAAAAAAAAAAAAAAACAAAGACCAGGAGAATGAAGAATATGAAAAAATGCTGACAATCCCAGAAAAAATGAATCTTATATTTTTGCACCCAAATCAATTAAAATCATTTATTGGGGAGAAATGTTATAATGCATTAAATGATTTAAAAAAATCTAAAAAAACAATTACACGAATTTTTACACCTATAAAGGTAAAACCAAAAAAAAAAAAAAAAAAAAAAATGATGATGAGCAAGAAAAAAAAATAAATCAATAAAAAAAATATGAAGAAAAAAATAAAAAATGATTAATCATATAAACTAATTCATGTTCATTTTCGAAAATTTAGAGATTATTCTAACAAAAATAATCAAAAGAAAAAGAAAAGTAAAAATAAATTAAGATATGCTAAAATGAAGAAGAATAATCAGAATTAGAAATTCTGAAATAAAAAAAAAAAAAAAAAAAATTCAATATCAAAATCAATAACTGAGACATTATATGGTTTATTGACAATAAATATAATTGTTTTTGTTTTGGAATTGAATTTTTTGAAATTTTCAAATTTGGAATTTGAAGAGTTGTTTGTTAGATAATATTTTAATAAAATGTTTTTTGGAAAAAAAGTTCAACGGGAAAACAAAAATGAAACCCATAATTTTTGATTGGAAAATGAAGAGAAATCGAAGAAATCGAAGAAATAGAAGAAATAGAAGAAATCGAAGAAATCGAAGAAATCGAAGAAATCGAAGAAATCGAAGAAATCGAAGAAACCCACATTACAGCATTGAATTTTGATAAAGGAAACCAGTAATAAAAAAAGTTAAAGTTTTAGGTAATGGAATAATCAAATATAGGTTAATAAATATAAAGAGATATATTTATATATATATAAATATAGTTATAATATAATAAACTCCAATTCAAAATTTTTAACATCGCAGAAACACCAAAATTCAAATTTGGAAAATAAATTCTGATGAAATAATTTAAATGTGAAATGCTAAATTCGAAACCCTAACTAACTGCAATGTTTACAATTATTTATCCATTTCATCTTCCACAAAACAAAAAATAATTAATTATTTAACCAAATAAAAAAAAAGGATGTGTTAAAAAATTTTGGAGAGAACAGAACAAAAAAAATGTATTAGTAAATTTGTTGAAATTTCACGAAGAAATATTGATCGATCAAAGAATTAGATACGATCAAATACTTTTATTTGGATCTTCTTCAAAAGAATCACAGAAACTTAATTGTAACCTAAAAACAGTTATTCTACAAAATTTTGGGATCGAACGAAAAACAACTACGTAAATGGAAAAAAGAAAGGAAAAACAAAGAATAAAAAAACAAAAAAATGATAAAAATAATTGTTATAAATCAAAATCATTTCCAAATTGATTGAAAGTATTGAATTCTTCTGAGTATGGTATTGTTATCTGTGCTAAAAAATTTTGAATTTTAGTTTATATATATATATATAATTAAATTAGTGATAATTTTTGGTCATGACACAATAATAATATAAAATGATTAGTTTTGTGAAATATTTGGAAAAATTATATTTTCAAAAAGATATTTGATTTTGAAAAAAAATCGGAATTGGATTATTCTTTTGTTTTTTTTTATTTCTTATTTTTGTTTTTTTATTTTTATTTGATTATTATTTTCAAATCTTCACATTTACCCAAGTTTGTCGGCTTTCTTCACGTACCTCATTTTCATCTTTCCTTAATAACAAAAAAAAAAAAAAAAATAAATAAAACAAAATGTA
Source organism: Anaeramoeba flamelloides (assembly GCA_027625915.1). Lineage (NCBI taxonomy): Eukaryota > Anaeramoebidae > Anaeramoeba > Anaeramoeba flamelloides. Next base: position 25,560 of record JANTQA010000068.1, read on the forward strand.
ATTTTCAGAAATTACTGAATATTTTTAATGAATTTGATATTAGTAATAAAAGTTGTTTTATATCTTAAAATGACGCACCTTTAACCAAGGTGCTTTAGTTTCTACACTCCCAAACCACCTAACAGGGGGTTTATGTACCCCTTATAATTATTATCTACCGACAATTAAAATTTTAACAAAATATCAATAATCAAATAAACTATTGATAGAAAAAAATAAAGAAAAAAAAACAAAAAGTCGAATGAAAGAAAGATCAAATGAAAAAGTTGGCAAAATTAATTATATGAATATAAACACAAAATGATTATTAATTTTTCGGTTATGAATTCATTTATAGGTTTTTTTTATTATTAATTGGAAATTTTGGTTATTTAATATCTAAATAAACTCAATATTTTCCAAAATCTTGAAAATTTTCATTTTTTTTCATGTTTTTGGAAAAAGAATCCAAAAAAACTAAAAAAACAAATAAAATAGAATAAAAATGTAGTTTCGCTAATTAAACAGTCTACTGCAAAACGTAATTCATTTCAAAGACATAATATGTTGGACATAAAATTTGCATTTAAAAGTGAGGCAACTCAAAAAAAATCCGAAATTTTGGAGTTGTTAAAATATAGATAGACAAAACTCGGAAATTTTCATAATTTTCATAAATTTTCCATTTTTTCCCTCACTAAAGTCACTTTTCTAATAGGGAAGAGGAGTTACAAAGGAAAAAAAATCAAGTAGTTACTTACTAATACCGAGATACTGAAACAAGACAGTATGAGTAACTTGGAAATTAAAAGAAAATGCAATAGCAAAATTAATTAGGATAAAGTAAACAAACGAGATCAACGAGAAAGGAAATAGCAGCTTATAAACAACCACCCCTCAACTGACCATTTGTGATTGCTTACAACTAAAAAACGTCAAAATTTAAAATAAAAGCATCGTGGTTGGGATTTTGAGTGTTCTTATTGTAAACCCGGCATTGGTGATTTTTTTTTATTGATTTTTTACCAATCGCCTCTTATTAAATAATATTGTTATTTTTGTTTTGTAATTTGCTTTTTCTTTTCTTTATGTTTTTTTTTTAATTTTTCTTTTTGTTTTTTTCAACCAATAAAAAACGTGGAACTTGCCTGATTCCATAATACATTTTTTTTCTTACCATCTAAATTGCTAATTTGCCATTAGTAATCTAGGGTTGTCTAGGTTATTTTTTATTTAAAAGAGTTGAAAAAAATCAAACTTATATTTTCCAAAATTCTTTCAAATAAAAAAAAAACTAGACAACTGTAAGAGGATCTTTGATTTCTCCCTTCAACCAATAAAAAAAAAAAAAAAATTCATAAATTTTCAACATAATTTTTCAATCATGCACTTTCTCTACACAATCAGTTTATTAGAAAACCTAATTCTTCTAAAGTCAGAATACACTGGATACATAATTTTCATTTGAAAAGTAAGACCAAAACAAAAGCAAAATTTTTGAGTTGTTTATATATATAAGCTATTTCCAATAAATAAGGGAATTTTTTATTTCAATAATTATTTCTTAATATTAATCCAATTATACAAAATGTACGACAATAATATGTTTTTTAACATATCATACTTAATTTCTTGTATTTTGAGGTTTTATTAATGGATTCTAAATATTTTTTTTTGAATTAAAATTATTTTGCAAAATTTTTAATTTTGAAAAAATAATAGAGTCAAATTTTTCATTTCATTATTTTTTCGAATTGTTCATTTTTTTCATTTTTACTTTGTTATTATTATTGTCTAAAATTTAACAAAGTTCAGAAGAGATGTGATAAGAAATCAACCAAATATTCTTTTGATTCTAAACAATTGAGTTGACTTCGATGTTCTTTGGTAGAAAAACTGCTCAGAACAGTCGTACACTTCAATTAAAGAGGTGAGATAAACAAAAAAGAAAAGAAAAAATAAAATGGTTTTTTTTTTTTTTTTTTTTCATTCAGATTGTTTTTTAAATGTTTTAAAAAAAAAAAAAAAAAAAAAAAAAAAAAAATACAAAAAAAGTTGATGGGAAAAATAAAAAGTTAATGATCAAATGAAAAACAAAAAATCTAAAGATCAAATCAAAAATATATTAAAGTATGATTTTACACATTATCAAAAAAAAAATTGAAAAAAAGATCGAACTAAAGATTTTTAAATAGACATTACTTATTTTGGATATTTTTCCAAAAATTAATTGCAATTTTTTTTTTTTTTTTTTTATTTTTTATTCTTCGAACTTTAATCAATAAACACAAATTTTAATCAAGAGTTTTATTATTATTAATGGCTTTGTTTTTTTTTGTCTAAAGTTTTGAGTTTAATAACTGAATAAAGAATTTATTCTTATATTGATGGATATTTTTTTGCCCCGCATTTTTGGATGGAGCTTATTTCCAAATGAATTGACATCCTTTGATACTCTATATTTGACTTTATATAAATATTTTTTTGAATTAATATTTTTGATTATAGAAAATTTTGAACTATTTTGAAAGTCATTATGATAATGACAAATTGAGACTATTTTAAACAAGAAGAATATTTTATAAAATCTATCATTTGAGTTTTTTGATAGTAATATTTTCAAATTTTTGAATTTTTGAAAAAATTTGAAAACATGTTTTGACAATATATATATATAAAAACACTTTTTGAAAATGGTTTGAAAATTCATTATCTGAGATTAGGAAGAAAAATATGATATCAATGTATTGAGTCTTTGAAATAAACAATGTTTTATAATCTAGTATTTGAGTAAGTTACCTATATATAAGAATTTTCATTTTCACATTTTTGAAAAATTTTGAAAACATGTTTTGACCATATATATATATAAAAACACTTTTTGAATTTTGAAAATGGTTTGAAATTTCATTATTTGAGACTAGGGACAAAATAATAACGTTAGTGTAATGAGTCTTTAAAATAAACAATGTTTTATAATATTGTATTTGAGTAGGCTCAGTTTGTTAAGAATTTTCATTTTAACATTTTTGAAAATGGTTTGAAAAATTTGAAAACATGTTTTAACCTATATATATATAAACATTTTGATTTTTGAAATTTTTGAAATTTAATTATTTGAGACTAGGGACAAAATAATAACGTTAGTGTAATGAGTCTTTAAAATAAACAATGTTTTATAATATTGTATTTGACTAGGTCCAGTATCTTAAGAATTTTCTATTTTAACATTTTTGATAATTTTGAAAAATTAGAAAACATGTTTTGTCCATATATATATATAAATATTAAAACACATTATTGAATTTTTGAAATTTTTGAAAATTCATAATTTGGGATTTGGGAGAAAAATATAATATTAATGTATTGGGTATTTGAAATAAAAAATGTTTTATAATATAGTATTTGAATAGGTATTATTTCAATATTTTTTTTTCGAATAAAATTTGGGAAAATTTAACTTAAAATAATTTTTACAGATAAATATAATTATTCTTCTTTTAATTATTCAAATATTTTAATCTCATTTCTATGATACATTCAGTTCCACTTTTAAGACACAAACTTTCAACATATTTTTCAGGTAAAATAAAAATCTAAAATTAATATACTCAATTCAAAAACTAATAGAATAATTTGGGTAAAAAAATTTCCATAAAAATGTGCTAAATTAGATGATCTCATTTTCATTTAAATTCCTTTGAAAGTATATATATATATATATATATATGAATTAAAAATTGAACTGGTAGTAGTATAATAATATAATTCATCAAACATAGGATTTTTAATTAATTTATTCAACCAATGATTACAGTCAGTTTCACTTTTAAGGCACAAACTTTCAACGAAATTTAAGACACAAAAAAAATCTCAAATTAAGGCACAATTTTTTGGAATTTTAATTTTCTCAAATTATTTTACTAGAATTTGAATTTTGTACCTTAATTTGAGATTTTTTTTGTGCCTTAAATTTCGTAGAAAGTTTGTGTCTTAAAAGTGAAACTGACTGTACATAAAGGTTAGGAAAGAAAGCCCCCTTCATGGGGGTTTGGGGGTCTAGGGTAATATAGCACTAAAAATATGTTAGGTGCGTAAATATATATTCTGCTTTTTTATTTTTTAGAAAAGAAAAGAAAGTTTTGAGTTGGGTACGTAGGAGTATTCCGATACATTCTTTAACAAGAATAATATATATATATATATATATATATATATATATATATATATGTGTGTGTGTGTGTGTGTGTGTGTGTGTGTTAACAAAATATAAACAATTTGGATACAATTTAAAATAGTTGAAAGAATAGGAATACTAGATTTCAAAAACAATCAGGGAATAATTTCTATTTTAAAAAAATATGAAATTAATCTTTTGTCTTTATTTTTTAATTTTTTCATTTTCTTCTTTTCGTCAGTTAAGTAATCTTTTTCATTAAGATTAGGAAATTTTTTTTTCCAGATAATTTTATAGAAGATTAATGTCGAGTTTGTTGAATAGAAAAAACCAAAAATTATGAGTTGATGATATCTTTTAGTTTGATCCATCAATTAACAACAAATGGTGGAGAAATTTCAACAAATTAACCTAACACAATTTATTTTCCTACCTCATTCATTTCATCATTTTGGACACTCTTCATATTTTTATTTTTTCGACTCTTTATAGTTTTTACAGGTATATTTCTTTTTCAGACATTATCAAATCTAATCATGTAGTTTATTTTTTAAGATCATTTCAAAATTATTACAAGTCAGTGGATTAATTCTAAAAATGAATTTTTATTCTTAGGATCTTTTTAACATTTGAGAGAGAATGTAAATTTTTACTCTTTAATTTTGATTGTAAATATAAAAAAAAATATCATTTCTACTTTAGTAGAAATGAAAGGACGTCTTTAGATGGCTATCAAAACAACGACACAAAAACCAAAAAACAAGTAAACTACATTCAAAAAAGTGGGGCCCAGAAAATAATTAAAAAAATATAAAATAAAAATTAATTAATGAATAAAAATCAACCAATTAAAAGTAAAATTGTTAATAAATCTATGGTTTATTTTTATTAATTTAAAATGATAAGTAAAAAAAAAAAAAAAAATAATATAAAAAAAAAATTTTTTTTTTAGCCCTTCTTTTTTGTAAATTTTTTATCAAAATTAATAAAATCCATTAATACTTTCACCCTTTAATTTGATGACTAATCTTAATCTTTTTTCCATTGAATTGCAAAAATTTTCAATTGTTTTTCATTCAATATCATTCCAAACCTATCTACATTTTTTAATTACAGTCAGTTTCACTTTTAAGACACAAACTTTCATCAAAATTTAAGGCACAAAAAAATTTCAAATTAAGGCACAAAATTTGGAATTTTTTTTTTACAATTTATTTTTACTAGAATTTGGATTTTGTGCTTAAATTTGAAATTTTTATTGTGCCTTAAATTTCGTTGAAAGTTTGTGCCTTAAAAGTGAAACTGACTGTAATTGATTTTTTGTCTTTGGTGGATTATCACTAATTATTTTGTCAATAATTCCTCATAAATGTTCGATTGGATTTAAATCTGGTGAGTTAGGTGGCCATTTTTTTTAAACTTTACATTTCTTTTTTAAATATTCCTTTGTTGATAATGATGTATGTGAAGTAGCCCCATCTTGCATTAATATCCATTTATTTTTACCATATAAATTGTCCATACCAGAAAAAATTTTACTTCTTGAAATTACATTGTTTTGATAGGATTCTGAATTAACTATTTTTGGACACTTTATTAGTGTTGATTGGTTTGAATAATTTATTCCACCAAAAAACATTACTTTTGGGATAATTTTTTTTAATCTTTCAAATATTGAATCTAAAAATAAAAAAGGATTTTTTTGTTTTTTTATGTTTTAGTATAGAGTAATAATAATAATAATAATAATAATAATAATAATAATAATAATAAATATACCATCTCTTTCTCCATTTTGTCTCCAAATTTTTCTTTTTGAACCTGAAAAATAAAACTATTTTTCATCTGTAAAAATTACTTTTTTCCAATCTATTGGATTTTCAATATACTTTCTTGCAAATATTAATCTTTTTTCTTTTTATACAATTGTTAAATGTGCTCTTTTTTTTGGCAATAAAAAATTAAATTTTAGTTCTTTTCTTATGTTGTAAATTGTTGTTGTTGATATGTTTACATTCTGATTTGTTGATAAAAAAGCTTTTAATTTTTTACAACTCATTTTCCGATTTTTTTTATTATATTTTCAATAAGATTTTTTGTTTCTAGATTTCTTTTTCTATTCCTTCCAGTCGAATATGTATTTTCTAAAGTGCTGAAAAAAATCAAATCAAAAAAATCAATAAAAACAAAGAAAAAGAGAAAAGAAAAAATTGAAAAAAAAAAGAAATAAAAAAAATACTTTTTTGTTTTAAATTTATTTATTCAATATCTAACTTTTTTTCTAGTTATTTTCAATCTTTCTGCAATTTGTCTTTGACTTAACCCTTCTTCATAGAATTTAATTATTTCATACCTATTTTCTTGTTCTATTTTATTATTTTTAAAATTTTCTAACATTAAAAATATTATTAAAATATTTAATATCCAAAATCTTAAATTAAAAAGAAAAAGAAAATAAAAAGAAAAAATGAAAAAAAAAAAATAAAATTGAAAATCTTTTACAAATAAAATTTTAAAAAATTTTTTTTTTAAATAATCAAAACATTATATGAAAAAATAAAATTCAATTTATTTTGATTGAATTTATATTAAATATGGTGAAAAAGCATTCAAAATAAATATTGTAATATTATTCGAATTAATTATTTAACGAATAAATAAAGTTTTAATATTAATTGAGTTGTTCCCCACTTTTTTGAAATTAGTTTACTAATTGTTGAAGGAAATTAAAAATTATTTTTCTAATTTCATAAAAAAACTTCAATCTCCAATTTTCATTTATATAAAAACACAATTAGTCAACAAAAATCAAACACTCTATAAACAAATTAACATACAAAATAAAATTCATAACAAAATACAATAACAATTCACAATGACATACAATAAAAAATTAATATCAAAAAACACAAAAATCAAAAATTCAAATCTTTTATCAAAAAAAATCAACAACATACTGATTAATTCAATTCATACAGCTGTTCCAAGGCTACTGTGAAATTTTTTCAATATCAAATTTTGATGTTGATATAGATTTTTAAAAAGTTGAATATAAGAATAAATAAGCTCATATTGAAAAAAAAAAAAAAACTTCTAAATGATTCAATATTCAAGAATTTTGACGGATTTCCAAAAAACAATTTTTTCATAACCCAAAATAAATCTTTACATCGAAAATTCATTGAGAAACTACATAAAATTCACTCTTAAAAAAATAAATTTTTCTTCAATCACATCATTAGTTTATTTTTCATATCAACTCATTTAGGAATTTTTTTTTTCAATATGAGCTTTATTATTCTCATATTGAACTTTTTAAAAATCTATATCAACATCAAAATTTGATATTGAAAAAATTTCACGGTAGCTTTAGATAGACTGTAACCGAACAGTAAAAACAGAATTATTAACCAAACAAAAACACCTTAAATAATGCAAATTGAAATAAACAATACAAAAGTTTTCTTTTCAGGAATAATTTGACAATTCACAAAATTGTATCAAAGGATTTTGACTCAATCTCTTAAAATTTTGAAGGGACGTTAATGTCAATATTCTCCAATTTGGATCAAAAATTTCATTTTTTATATGGAAAATGAACAAAAAAAATTTTTATATGCCTAAACTGGAACAAACAAAATTAAGAAACGTAAAAATGAAATCGAAAAATAATCACGATTTTCTAAGCTCGAAAAATGAAGATCATTTCAAAAATTCTTGACAAACCACATTAACTTTTGAAGATCTTGTGAATATGAGTATTGATCATCGAGTTGCTTGAATTTTCAATTGTAACCACAAATCAGAACAATTCCTACAAAGGAATTGTGACTTTTTCTTTGTTTTTTTTTGGTTTTGGTTTACTTTGGTTCCTTTGGTTTTTTGGTTCCTTTGGTTCCTTTTGTTTTTTTTAGAACTTTTGGTTTTTTTGTTCCTTTGATTCTTTTTTGTTTTTTCTGTTGTTTCTTGAAGTAAAGTTCTCAAGAGGATCTTTGGTGGATATTATTTAACTCTGTTTTATCTTTTGAAAGAACCTACCCTGCCAAACACACTTTTGATTTTTTTTGGTACTTTTTTGATTTTTTGAGAAATAATTTTTTCTGTTTGGATTGTTTCTCTTATAACCCAATTATTTGTGTTCGAGACAAAAAGGATGGCGGAGTAGGGGGAAAGGTTTTGTATAATTTTTCATTTGAGGATCTTTGAGAAAATTAAATTTTGAAAAAATTAGTCAGTTTTTTTATTTTTAAAAATAAAGATTTAATTATTCATATCAGTTTGATTGATTGAGAAAAAATGATCTTTTTGTTTTAAGGAAATGAGAATTTTAATTGGATTCAATAGAACACCAAATACAAAGTTAAAGTCTTTATTCAATTTCGATTTTGTTTGGAAATAACAAAGAAATTGTCAACAATAATTCCAAATTTTTTGTTAATGATTGAGATTTTGACCTTTAAGGTGAAAATTGAAAACCCATTTCATCTTTACTTACATGTGTTAAAAATAGACTGAAGGTAATTTCTCAACAAGATCAAATGGTTTTCAATTTTCACCTGTTAGCAAATTTTCAAAAAATCGATTTTTTAGATCCTTTTTTTGCAATTTAAGATAGAAGGAGAGAACACAGACATTTCAAAAATCATAGAAATCACTGAAAATGTAAAAATCACAGAAATCACATAAATCACAAAATCACAGTAGAGATCTATTATGACATTTACTTATAAAACAATTTCATTTTTTCCGACTTAGATCAAACTGAATACATATTTTTGAGAATTACCAACAACCATGCCTCTCTTTTAAACACACCATACATCAAATTTTAAATTGCCAACGGAATTGTTAACATTTAGCGACAATAAATTCAAAATTAGAATTTTTCTTTTTTTTTGTTTTTTTCACTCAGAAATCTTTTTATTCTATTCCAAAATTTAAACTTTGATTTGGAATTTTATTTTGTTTGGTTGTATTTTTAAATTAAAATTTGTAATTTAAAAACTTGAAGTCGAATGTATTATCGATATGAAAAAATTGTTTTTAAAAACCCTAATTCTTATTTTGAATCAATTAATTTCAATCATCTAATATCATAAAGTAGGACATGGGAGAGAAAGCCCCCTTCAGGGGGTTTGGGGGTGTAGGTAATATAGCACCTATTATATTAGGTGCGTAATTATATATTTTTATTTTTTTTTTATTTTTCAAAAAGAAAGAAAGTTTTGAGTTAGGTACGTTAAAGAATTCAGACATCATTACTTAACAAGATTCAAATACATTTATATATATATATATATATATATATATAGATGTGTGTGTATGAACTAAATATAAACAATTTGGACACAATTTACAATAGTTGAAAGAATAATATCTTCTGTTTTACATGCATTTTTGGAAATAATGTTGATTTTTCACAAAATATGAATCTGCTTTTATTAGTATATATTATTTTTTTTGTTTTCATTTTCTAATTTTCAATTTAAATAATCTATTTCATTAGATCTGTAGAATTTTTTTTTTTTTGATTTATTGATAGAATATTAAAGTTCAGTTTGTTGAATAGAAAAATCTACATACAATTAGTTGATATATTTATATTTGATCGATCAAAAATTGTTGGTGAATTTTAACAAATTTAATAATTTAATTTTTTGGTCTAACTCCTTGTAGCTGGACATTTTGATCATTTCATCATTTCATCATTTTGAACATAATACCATTTTTATTTTTTTTTGAATCTTTTATGAATTTATAGTTTTTTCTAAAATTTACTTTTTCTGAATTATCAACTCTAATCTTGAAGTTTATTTTTTGAGATCATTTCTGAATTATTTCGAGTAAGTGGATTAATTCAAAAAAATTTTCATTTTTAGGATCTTTTAACATTTGGGAGAGAATATAAATTTTTACTCTTTCATTTTAATTGTAAACATAAATAATAAACTCATTTCTACTAAGGTAGAAATGAAAGGCCATCTTTAGATGGCCTTAAAAACATAAACACACAAATTTCATAAAATTATTTCAACCCCAAAATTTTACCACAAATTCCATAAAATTTTATATTTTTCCTAACAACCAAATCACATTTTACCTAAATCTATAATTCACTTAAAATAACATTCAAACCAAATTTAATAAACAAACATTTTTACAAACCAAATCAAACAATAAACAATCAATAACACTAATCTAACAATTTTTATCTCTTTAATAAACACACAAATCTATCACCAAAACAATAATACAATCACAAATAAACAACTCAACAATTATAAAACAATCCATAAAAAATATCAACAGAGTAATTCACCAAACAAACAATAAACACTAAATATTTAAATTCATATTATTAACAAAATCAAAAACAAACATTTCACCAAAACAAAAACACATTAATAATATTTCCATTTAAACTCAACAATTCAAATAAAACTTCCAAAGACAAAATTGGAAATTCACACAATTTTAATCAAGGATTTTGATCTAAATACCATTTAAAATTATGAAGGGAAGTTTGTGTAGATATTCTTTAATTTGGATCAAAATTTCATTCTTTGTTCATTTTTTTAATAAGGAAAATGAACAAAAAATTTAAAGATCGGTCAACTGGAACAAACATACTAAAAAACGTAAAAACGAAAAAGAAAAATAATCACATTTTCAGAATTAGAAAAATGAAGATCATTTCAAACATTCTTGATAAACCACTCTTACTTTTGAAGATCATGTGTGTATGAGTTTTGATCATCAAGTTGCTTGAATTTTCAATTTGTAACCCACAAATCAGAACAATTCTTTCAAATAAACTGTGACTTTCTTTTTGTTTTTTTATTTTGGTTTCCATTGATTCTTTGGGTTTTAATTGAATTGAAGTTCTCCTTAGGATCTTTAATGGATATTTTTTACTCTGTTTTAGTTTTATGAAAGAATCTTCATTGCCAAACTTACTCGAAACACTTTTGTTCATTTTTATGTTTTTTTGAGATAATTTTTTTTGTTTGTTTTGTTTTGTTTTGTTTCTCTTAAAAAACTGAATTGTCCATTTCAATACAAATTGGATTGGAGTAGCAATGGTAAAGGTTTTTTGGAATTTTTACCTTAATTGAATAAAAAAAAAAAAATTTTGCATAAAGTTATCAGTGTTTTTTTATTGTTTCAAAATAAAGATTTAATTGTTTAATTAGTTGAGAAAAAATGATCTTTTTGTAATTATGAACACTTGAAAAAATCTTGTGACTTTTACAAAGCCTTGAGACTTTTTTAAAATATTTCCTTTGGGAAATTATTTCCTTTTTTAAAAGCTTTGAAAAGTGTTTGAAAGTGTTTATAAATTTTGGGAAAGTTTGAGAAGGCTGTAAACTTGTTAAAAGTTATGAGATTTTTCGAGTGAAATCAAGATTATGTTGGATTCAATACAATTCCAAACACTTTACCCTGTTTTTATTCAATTCAAACTTTGTTTGGAAATAACAAAGAACCTATAAACAATAATGCGAAATTTTTGTTAATTATTTTGAGATTTTTGACTACGAAGGTGAAAATTGAAAAACCATTTCATCTTAGCTTTCACAGATTTAAAATAAACTGTAGATAATTTCCCAATAAGGTCAAATGGTTTTCAATTTTCATCAAAAACTTAATTTTCTCAAAATTTCATTTTTACGATACTTCTATTGCATATCGAGATCAATCGAAATCAGAAATTGCAAAAAAAGCAAGAAATCACAGAAATCATAGAAATAACAGAAACCAGAGAAACCAGTAGAGCTCAATTCTGACATTTTCTCTAATAAAAAAAATACATTCATTAATCCTACTTAGATCTCACTGAATAAATATAAATGAGATTTACCAAACTCTTTTTTTAACACACCAAACATCAAATTTTCAATTGCCAACTTAGTCATTAAAAATTTAGTTAAACTCAAAATACTTTTTCGGGTGGATTTTTTTTTTTTTCTCTCTTAAATCAGAAATAATTTTATTTCAGTGATCATAATAATGTGTGCATATAGACTATAATCTATGTTTCAAAATATTATCCATGCTTTTTTTTCTTCTTGTTATAATAACAAGATGACATCCAATTTACTACCCAATAGTATATATAAGTTCAAATCAATTTTGAAATTAAAGGTCTGGTTATTTTCAGTAAAATTTAAATTATTCATGAAAATAGTTGAAATTTTTTATTAACATTCTCAATTTTTTTCTTTTTTTGATTGTAAAAATTTTCTCATAAATTAACTCTATTTTTTTGATAAATTTTGCAATTTGATCCTTCATTTTTCGAATTTCTTTTTAAATAATAGAACTTTAAGAAACCAATACTATATTTTTTTAGGCTTTATTATTGGTTTCTTCGATCAGTTAATGTGTTGGTATTCTATAACAAAAAAACACGCTTTTTGTTTTGAAAGATGTATTAAATTTTTTTGCACACTTTATTTTGACTACAGTAATTCCAATTTTTTGCCAATTTTTTGCCAATTGGGATCTTTTGGGTGAAAATTGAAAACACATTTCGATTAATTACACATATTAGAAATAGGCTGTAGGTAATTTCGAACAAAGACAAATGGTTTTCAATTTTAACCTAAAAGAAATTTTTTCAAAAATTCGATTTTTCCTTTTTTTGGAACCTTCTATTGAATTTTGAGAAAATTAAAAATCATAAAAATCACTGAAATTGTAAAAATCACCGAAATCGAACAGAAATCACCGAAATATCAGAGAGGAGGATAGATCAATTCTGAATATTTTCTTAAAAAAAAAATTCATTTGTTCCAACTTAGATCTCACTGAATAAATATTTGTGAGATTTGACAACTACCAAAACATCTTTTTAACACATCAAACATCAAATTTTAAATTGTCAACATAGTCATCAAAATTTAGTGCAAATAAATTCATAATTAGATTTTTTTTTTTTTTTTATCAGTAACCATTTTATTATAATCCAAAATTTATATTCCAGATTTGGAATTTATTTTCTATGATTGAATTTTTATTTAAAGGTTATAATTTAAAATTTTGAGAAGTCAAATGGATTATAGATTTGAAAAAAATATTTCAACAAAACCCATAATTCTTATTTTGAATCTATTAATTTAAATCATCTATTATCATAAAGTCGGGTAGGAGAGATATCCCCCTTCAGGGGGTTTGGGGGTGTAGGTAATATAACACCAGGTTAGGTTAGGTACCTAAATATATTTTTTGGTATTTTTTTTTTTTTTAGAAAAATAAGATTTGATAGTAAGGTACCTTAAAGAATTCAGACATCATTCCTTAACAAGATGTATAATATATATATATATATATATATATATATATATATATATATGAGCAAAATAAAAACAATTTGGAAACAATTTAAACAGTTCAAAGAATAATAATCATGTATTTTACATACAATTTGGGAATAATTTTGGTTTTTCAAAAAATATGAAAATTCATTTTATATATATATTGTTGATTTTTTTTCCCTTTTATTTTTTAATATTTAAGTAATCTTTTTCATTAGATCTGGAAAAATTCTTTTCCAGATATAGACTGAATGAAGATTAAGGTTGGGTTTGTTGAATAGAAAAATCCAAATACAATTAGTTGATGTATATCTTTACATTTGATTGATCCAACAACAATTGTTGGTGAAATTTAAACAAATTTACTAATCCCATTTTTTGTTCAAACAAACTAGTTCATTTCATCATTTTGAACATTTCAATTTTTATTTTTTTGAAAATTTATAGTTTTTTCAGATATCACTTTTTTGGGATTATCAAAACTAAACATGAAGTTTATTTATTTTTTGATCATTTCTAAATCATAAATCAGTGGATTAATTAAAAAAATAATTTCATTTTTAGGATCTATTTACCTTTGATAGATATGTGTAAATTTATATTCTTTCATTTTAATTGTAATCATATCTAATAAATCTCATTTCTACTTTAGTAGAAATGAAAGGCCATCTTTAGATGGCCTTCAAAACACCACATTAAAATCATAAATTATCTATTCCATTCACTCAACAATACAAAAATGCAAACAATTACAAATAATTCTTAAATACATTCTTTCAATTATTCAAATATACTTAACAAAACAAAATCACTCCATCAACTAAACTCAACACATAATTACTATCAACACATCAATATCAACAAAACACAACTTACTCAACAACACATTCTCCAAAAAAATTAAAACAATACCATAAAACAATATTTTAATTAATTACAAACACAATTACCACATTAAAAAAACAATAAACAATTCAACAAACAATTCAATACAGCTGTTTTAACTTATTCCGAATCACACTCATTCGTTGATTTGTCAGGAAATATTTTAAATTGACTTGAACGTTTTCCCAACCATTCAACGAATGAGTAAGATTCACACCTGAGTTGAAACAACTGTCTCTAAATCAACACAATAAACACTCCTTTTAATCAAACAACAAATTATTCATTTTATTAAACAATTAAAATATTCAATTCAAATGTTAACTTTTTCATATTAAATTTTTGATTCAAAATTTTCTACAATAATTTTGACATAATCTCATTAAATTCTGAAGTTAATTTTAAGTAAGTTTTACTCCAACCTGTATCAAAATTTCATTAATGTATTTTTTTAACGATAAAACGAACATAAAAATTTGCACTCCGTAAACTCGAGAACAAACTTATTCAGAAAGATAAAAATGAAAAAGAAAAATAATCACATTATCTGGAGCTTGAAGAATGAAGATCATTTCAAACATTCTCAATAAACGACTCTCACTTTTGAAGATTGTCTATTTATGACTTTTAATCATCAAGTTACTTGAATTTTTAATTTGTAACCACAAATCAGAACAATTCTTTCAAAGGATTTCTGACTTTTTCTTTGGTTCCTTTGGTTCCTTTGGTTCCTTTGGTTACTTTTGGATCCTTTGTTTCCTTTGGTTCCTTTGGTTTTTTCTGTAATTTCAAGAAGTGAAGTTTTCATTAGGATCTTTGGTGAATATTATTTACTCAGTTTTATATTTTGAAAGAATTTATTATTCGAAATACACATTTCATTTTTTTAGGATAGCTTTTTCCTGATAGGACTGTTTCTTTTGTTACTCTCTTAAAACTCAATTTTACATCTTTTCGAGACAAATGGGTTGCAGCCTAGTGAGATTGTTTTATGGTATTTTGCATTTGAGGATCTTTGAGAAAATTATATCTTGTCAAATTTTTTCAGTTTTTTTTAACCATTTAAAAATAAAGATTTTAGTATTTTGTAAGTGTGAATTGATTGAGAAAAAATGATCTCTTTAGTTAATTTGGAAATTCGGACATTTGTTGGATTCAATACAACATCAATACTTTGACTTAAAGTCATAATTCAATTTAGTCTTTGTTTAGAAATAACAAAGAACCTGCTAACAATAATTCCAAATTTTTGTTAATTTTTATCGAGATTTTGACCTTTTAGGTGAAAGTCGAATACCCTTTTCATTAAACTCACACATTTAGAATCGACTGTAGGTAATTGCTAACAAGGTCAAATCGTTTCCCATTTTCACATATCGTAAATTTTTTTCAAAAAATTCCATTTTTCTATTTTAAGAAATCACATAAAAATCATAGAAATCATAGAAATCATAGAAATCCCAGAAATCACAGAAACCAGTAGAGATGAATTCTTATATTTTCGGAAAAACAAATTCATTTTTTCCTACTTAGATCTCCCTGAATACATATTTGTGAGATTTACCAACAACCAACCCCTCTTTTAAACATACCATCATCAAATTTTCAATTGCCAACGTACTTGTTAACATTTACACAGGTAGGACGAAATACCGTTTAAACGTGTTAAATTCAACGGAAATTCGCGTTTTTCCGTTTGTTTGGGAGTTTTTTCGATTAAAACTCGTTGAAAGCGTTTTATTTTTGATTTTTTAAACGCCAAAAAATCAAAAAGAGTTTTTTCCTTTAAATCTTTTGAAAATTGTAAACGCTTTAAACACCAAGAAAAAAAATCGGTATTTAGATCGGAAAAAAAGTAGAACAATTTTCACTTTTTTACCAATTCCAATTTAGATCAGATCACTGTTGAGAGAAAAATGTTGTTGAGAGAAAAATAATTGGACAGCAATTTTAATTGGGAACATTACTGAAAATGATTTTTAATTTCAATCGTTTGTGAAATAACTAAAGAAAATAACAATAATCTACTTATTAGAATAACAATTGATCTAATTCTACTTTTTCAAAACCCAATCTCTTATAATCTAAAGCAAGTTTAATAATGAACATTTTCAGAATTAATAGAAAACTTTACTACAACTTGGATTTTTGTTAAAATAGTATGATCTACTTTAGTTATCAACCATTCAAATGAGTATTCTACACACACCACAGATTAATGAACTTGTTAGTCATTTAAACCTGGATTTATATAAAATTCAATCAAGTTATCAATTGTATTTGGATTTTTCTATTTAACAAACTCAACACGAATCTTCTTTCAACCACTGAAAAAAATTTTCAAATCTAAAGCAAACAGATTAAGTAACTACAAAATTGAAAATGAAAACAAAATGAAATATGAAATAGTTTTCTAAAATAAAAATTCTTTCAAAATTGAATTTGAAGTTTGGAATTATTACTGTCAGTTTCACTTTTAAGGCACAAACTTTCAACGAAATTTAAAGCACAAAAAAATCTCAAATTAAAGCACAAAATTCAGAATTATTTTTTTTTACAATTTATTTTACTAGAATTCCAAATTTTGTGCCTTAATTTGAGATTTTTTGTGTGCCTTAAATTCGGTTCAAAGTTTGTAGCTTAAAAGTGAAACTGACTGTACTACTTCAAATCTTTTTCATCATGTGAAGAGTAGGGGAATCAAAACACGAATATCATTTTAAGAGAAGGAGGTTTAGAAGCGAATATCTCAACTTGATCTTCAATCTTATATTATGTCATGAATCTTAAAAATGTGAGTAAAAAAAAAAGTCTAAATTCTATTAAAATGATAAAATCTAAAATACAGTCTTTCCAAGGTTACCCTGAATTTTGAAATAAATCAAAATTTAATGATATTAGAAACTTTTTAAAAAATTGAATAAAGTCATTTTAAAACAGTGAAAACTGTTTTTTTTTTTTTTACAGTCAGTTTCACTTTTAAGGCACAAACTTTCAACGAAATTTAAGGCACGAAAAAAATCTCAAATTAAGGCACAAAATTCGGAATTCTAGTAAAATAATTTGTAAAAAAACAAAATTCCAAATTTTGTGCTTTAATTTGAGATTTTTTTGTGTCTTAAATTTCGTTGAAAGTTTGTGCCTTAAAAGTGAAACTGGCTGTAACAATACCATGTCTAAATAACAAATTTAGGTTGAACTGTTAATTTTGAATGTTTTATTTAATGTTTAAAGTTTTCACTTTTTTAAAACGACTATATTATCTTTTATGAGAAATTTTTTTTTTGAATAATTAGTTAAGTAAAATATCAAGTAATAAAGAATAAACAAAAAAGGAAAAAAAAAACAAAAAGTATTTTACAACAATCTCAACCAAACAATAAAACAAAGCAAATCCCAAATTGATGTAAAAAATCAATAATAAAAATTCTTTTGAAAATTCTAATTTTACTATAGTTTTACAATTAAAGATTATTTAACATTTTTTTTAGAATGGATGTGGAATACTAAAATCTAATTCAAAATAATTAACGAACATCAAATCAAAAATTGTTAAAAAATTCCTTACGAAATTAATTGATTTTGAAAATCAAAACAAGAACCAGATGTTTTTTGAAATTTTAACTATTTCTATAACTTAATCAAATAATATAATATTAAAATAAAACAAAAGTGTTTTAAAAATTTTGGAGAATGTACAACTATTTTTTTATTTTTGTAAAATAAATTAAAAAAATAACTTTCACAGCATTTTATTTTTAATTTTTCACATAAAAATTAATTTTCACAAAATCGTTAACATTTTGAAATGTGAATTCACAAAAATAAAAAATCAAAAATTTTATTTGTTACATGATTAGTATATAATAAAAATTAGCCACTTTCAACCCATGTTCCGATTTTTTTTTTGTTTGTGAAGGTGCGTTACCAAAAAAGTGAAGAAAACGTGAAGAATAACGTGAAAAAGAAAATGAAATATAAATTTTCGGATTGCTTATTACTTACTATTAAAACAGAATAGAGGGTCAACAAAAATCGTTCACTACATTTTCACAAGTTAATTTAAGTTGTGATTCACAACCCTATAACGTGAACGATTCTGTGAATCATTTTTAAAAAGGAGATCTCAAAATTTTTAATATTTGTAATCTCAAAAAAATGAAATAATTATTTTCCACATGACTTTGTGTTCATATGAATTACAAATAATTTTTTTAACTTTTTATTTTTCGAAATTTTATTTTAAATATTTTTGTGAAGATATTTGTGAATCGTTCACAATTTTTTGAAGATGCTGTGAATTATTGATTCAACTACATGTTCAATTGCTAAAAAAAAATCTTTTTGTCATAGAGTTTACTAAAATTTCAATAATTTCTCAAGTTATTCCTTCCCAAACTTTACTGATTTCAGCAATAAATTCTTCTTCATTATTTAGTTGGATATTTTTTAATCGATGATTCATGATACTCCACAAATTTTCAATAGGATTTGAATCCAGGAAATTTGGGTGCCAAGGATTTTAAACATTACACCTGTACTGTAAATAAAATATTGATTTTTTTGAAGTATGTGGTCTAGCACCATCATGTTGAAATACCCATTCCCATTCCCCATATTGTTCATAAGCCTTTTTAATGTTTTTTGATTGATTTATTATCTCATGAATATACGTATCTGAATCCACTGATGAACCAATGATTATCAAATTGGTCTGTATCCAATACCTCCCCATATCATTACTTTTTTACCAAATTTTTTCCTTTCATCACACACAGAATCTTTTTTTTTTATTTTTTTTTTATTTTTATTTTTCAATTTTTGTAAAAAAAGAAAAAAAAAAGAAATTACTATCATACAGTCAGTTTCACTTTTTAAAGCACAAACTTTCAACGAAATTTAAGGTACAAAAAAATTCCAAATTAAGGCACAAAAATTCTGATTCTAGAAAAATAAATTGAGAAAAAAAAAATTATAAAAAATTGTGCCTTAATTTGAGATTTTTTTGTGCCTTAAATACTGTTGAAAGTTTTGTGCCTTCAAAGTGAAACTGATTGTAATTATCATCCCAGTTCAATATCCAAAGAACTTGGTGTAACCATTTAATCATTGATACTCTTTATAGGATTCATGATACGCTTATAGAAGATAATATTTATTTTCTTAACGATCAAGAACAAGTCCAAAATAATTGGACATTTAATAATTTTCCAAATTATGTTGCTGTTATAGAAGTAACTGTCCAACAAATTTGCAAACCAAAATATAATCAAAGAGAGTTATTTTTTTTTTATAATTTAAAATTCAAAAGAACCATTTTATGAAACATCAAAACTTTATCATTTTACCAAACATTATAAAATATTTTAAATGAAAATAAATTAAAAATATTTTTAGTTGGTATGATGGTAGACATAATTTTCATTCAGTTAAAACACAAATTATTAATGCTCCAAATGGTTTTTGTATGCATTATATAACAGGGGTTACTGGAATAACACACGATTTAACACTATTTCGAAATAATTTTGATGAACAAATTCAGAACTATTTCGAAGCTCGAAATATTCTTTTGAATAATCATGCTAAAATTATGGTTGGTAAAGGATATTTTGGTTTAAATTTATTAGAATGTATAATCCCAATTAGGGCAAGACGTGAAAATTTAAATCAAGAAGAAATTTTTAATAATCAAAATATTTCACAATCAAGAATAATTGTTGAAAATTTCTCGTTATCCTCCATTTTGAATATTTTAAATGAAAATATAAAATCCTGTAAAACTTAACTCAGAAATCAAAAAAAAAAATTAAAGAGGAAAATTCTCAACAATATCTCATTTCAGGAATTGTTTTTCAATTTTTTGTAATTCGAAACAGTTTTGAATTGTATTTTTTCAGAAAAGTGTCAATGAGAAAATTCAATTCTAATAATGATTTTTACAAACCAGAAATACCATTAAAATCGGTTCAAAATTAACGACGAAATTTGAAATTTGGAAAAAAAAAAATTAAAAATGTATTTATTTTTTTTCAAATTTATCCCTTAAATTTATCCAAATCTATTTTCAAACCCCTTTTTCAAATATTAGAAAGCCCATCTTTTAAAATGAACAATTCAAAGAAACCCCAGAACAAGAACAAGAAACAAAAAAAAAGAAACAAAGCTAAATCTAAAAAACCAAAAAGAAGAAAGAAAACGAAAAAACATAAAAGTGAAGCTCCTGAAAGGTTAAAAGACATCCAAATTCCTGTTGATCTAGAAATTCCTAAATGTGAAGTATGTAAAAAAAAACAAGCACACTTATATTGCAAGTCTTGCAATACTCATTATTGTCAAAATTGTGAAACAGAAGTACATACACCGTTTTCGAAGAAAAAACACAAAGAATTTATTTTCCAAGAACCCTACGTTGGTAAGTCATTAATTTTCAACTTCTTTTTGAACTATTTTTAGTTTTTATTTTACATACTTTTTATCTTTTTCTTTTTGAACCTAAACAAAAAAATTATGAATTATTAAATCAAAAAAACAATTTATTTTTATTAATCAAATAATGTTTTCTCACAGTTTTTGTTTTTGTTTTTCACCTTTGGTATTTACTCCAAGAACATTTCTTTTTCTTTTTCTTTTTCTTTTTTTTTCATTAATTTTTTGATTGGATCTTGAAAGTATTTAACTGGTTGAAGGGTTGAAAATAATCAATAGGATTCTTGTTAGTGTGATTTTTGATCTAAAACACAAGAATTTGGTTCTTTTGAACTCCAATACAAAAACAAGTTCCAATCCAAAGAACAAAGAGTTCTTTTGTTTTGAATGAGAAAAAAATATAATTATTTTTTTTTTCATTTTTTTTTTCTCTCTCGTTTTCAACACAAATCAAAAAATAAGAAAAAAAAAAAAAAAAACCCAAGAGTAGAGAGACAAAAATGAATGATAAATTCATTTTATTACTTCGTTCTGAATTTGATTGGAAAGAAAAAGAAAAAAAAAAAAGAACAAAAATAATTAAAGAGGGTGTTCAAGATTGAGGATCGTTCTCAGAAAAAAAATTGTGGAGTTGTGGTTGGATTATCTCACTTAAAAAAACGAACACATATGTCCAAATTCCAATCTATTATTTAATAAAAATATTGTTCTATTTCAGAGGAAAATTACATTAATTTTCGTTTAGATTCCAATTCATTTGAAATCTAAAAAAGATCAATCATAATCCGAGTTAGTATTTCATTGGTTCTCAGGCAATACTTTGATTTCGAATTGTAATTTTAAATCAGAGTCTCTCAAATTACATTAAAATGCGACTGGAATGTAACTGTAACTTTAACTGTGACCGTACTGTAACGGTAACTTGGACTGTAACTGTAGCTGTAATTGTAACTGTAATTGTAATGGGATCAAAGAAAAGGAAATTATTTCAGATCAAATTTTTAAAAATCTTTTCAAAATGTATTTAAGGGTATAAGGCACATTTTACCAATTTTGAGAGCCACATGGTTTCTGAGAAATTGAATCATTAAAATCATTTCTTTAACAAAATAAATGAATGTCTTAATAAAAAGCGGAAATGAATCCGAGTTACAAAGATTCACATACCAATTAAAAAATTTGAAACACAAAATAATTAAAAAATTGAAACAAAGGCAAAAATAAATAAAAATCATTTTATTTATTGGTCTATTCGTTTAATATTTGATACAATTACTTCTTCTTTACTCAGATTTCTATTTTAATTTGGCAATTGGGAAAAACTATTATTTAATAAATTTTTGAGAACAAATTAATTTATATTGCAAAAAGTATTTTCAAAATGAATTTTAATTCCAATTTTCATTTCATTTGCCTAATTCAGATTTCGTTTAAAGAAAATGGGATGTTTTTTAAATTCTTTCTTTCAGAAGATATTGATTTATTAGATTGGACTTTTTTATTTTTCAAATTATTTATTACCAGCAAATTGTAAAAAAACCAAAAATAAAGAAGAATTCTGTTTAATTTTTTTTAGCCAGATTTTATAATTTTTTTACTTTTAGTTGAAATTTTTGAAGGTTTTTTGATTTCAATAATTTAATCCTTTTACTTTAACCTTTGAAGAATTATTCTTTGTTTTGGTTTTTTGGTTTGGTTTAAAAAGAAAAAAATTGACCAAAAAGAATTTTGAAAATAGAATTTGGAAAAAAAAGTTTAAATTCAAAAAAAAATAATAAATAGTAATGGATCCGAGAAATTCAAGATAATCTTGAGTTTTTTCTCATCCAAGTTAAGAAGATAAATAAGAAACAAATTTTCTAACATATACTTTGGAATTAATTTGTTTTTTTACATTCTTGATTTCGACAAGTTTTATTTGGAAAATTGATCTTTCTTATTTGGTCTTCTAAAAGAAAAGATTTGTTTAAAATGTAAACCTTCTGATGTATACTTTATCGATTTTATGTTGGATTAATTTCAGTGATCCATATTAACACATTTTGAGACTCAAAAAAAAAAAATTAATAAAAACCAAAAATTTAATTATTTAAAAAAATGCTCCAAAAAAATTGAAAATTTTAAAGATTCTCACTCTGGTTTACTTTGTGTTCTTTTAATAAATAAAGTAATAAAGGATATTTTGATTTCAAAGTTTTAGTATCTCATGGTACTCCAAAAATCTTTTTTTCTTTTTCAAAAAATGTACTCACAATCAAAATTTTCAAAAATGGAAAAATGTACTTTTTTTCTGAACAAATTATAAAAAAAAAAAAACAATAAAAGTCTAAGGAATTAAAATTCAAATTATTATAAATTGATATTGAAACGAGATTTCTTTCTTTCTTTTACACTCTAAAACACTTTTTTATAAAAATAATCATTTCCAAATTTGAACTAAAAATTTCCTTTTTATTTCCTATCGAAAAAATTAATGTTGAAAATACTTAAAACAAATATAAAATTTGAAATCTAAAAATTTATATTACCTCATCTTCAAGTGAAAGTATTTTTCAATTGGTATATTTATCCTTTTTTTGAATTAAGATTTTTAAAATATCTTTTTCTTTACTTTTTCTGTGTATACATGCAAAATAAAAATTCAAAAGCAACTGAAAAAAAAAAAATTAAAAGTAAAAAATGAAAAAAAAAAAAAAAAATGTCAAATAATTAATGAGGAATTTATTTTGTAGTTTTTTTTTCCAAAATTATCACGTTTTTTTTTTAAAAAAACTCTCATCTATTTTCAATTCTCAACTGAAATCAAACATACTTTTAATGTTTTTGAGGCAAATGTTTTATTATACTTTAATTTTCTATTTTAAACACTCAAATTTTAAGATATGATTCATTTATATTTGTTATTTAGGTATTAAATTGAAATTTAGTTTGAAACCTCTTGAAGAAGAAAACTAATATACAAAATTTTTTTTTTTTTTTTTTTTTTTTTTTACAAATCTGGATTAATAATATCAAGTTATTGTTTTGGTACTGAAATTTCAGCATTTATTTATAACATTCTTTATTATTATATTTGTTGTTGTTGTTGTTGTTGTTGTTGTTGTTGTTGTTGTTGTTGTTGTTGTTGTTGTTGTTGTTGTTGTTGTTGTTGTTGTTGTTGTTGTTGTTGTTGTTGTTGTTGTTGTTGTTGTTGTTGTTTTGTTGTTGTTGTTGTTGTTGTTGTTGTTGTTGTTCAGGAAGCTAAACTACTGAAAAAAAAAAAAAAAAAGTAAAAAAAAAAACAAACTCCTGGGACGAAAACAAGACGGGATATCATTTTATATTTTTTATATATTATTAAAATTGATTTGTAGAATTTATTTTCTTGTATTCATTAAACAAATATAGAAAATAATAACAATCTACTTATTGGAATTTTGATTACTTTAATTATACTTGTTCAAAATACAATTTATTCATTTTAATAAAAAAACAAGAATAAAAAATTAGGATTTTCAAAATACATCGTAAAACTTACTCTATAAAACTCTAATTTATTTTTTTTTCAAAATAGGTAGATCTACTTGGGTTATCCAATAAAAAAATGAATATTTAATAGATATCCCCACATTAAGGGACTTTAGGTTGTTTTAATACTAATTTCAGATAAATTTTGTATCGTTATACAAAATGATTTTATTTTCAATTTTAGTAATTTTCACAATTAAAAAAGAAGTATATACTTGTTTACATGTCCAGTATCTATTTCAATAGGATATATTTTTTACTTTTTATTTTTTTTTTCTCATTTTTATTGTTTCATAACTATTAAAAATAAAAAAAAAAAAAAAAAAATTACGAAAAGAAATTGATTTGAAGTATATTTGTAATTTATTTTCTTACTTGTTGATGAAATGTACCAAGTATGAAATATCTGAACCTAGTAGTAATAAACTGGATTCCAAAAATTTTTACTCACTTAAAATAATAAATTGCAAAAAAAAAACCCTTTTCTTTTGTACCCAAGAAAAAATAATTATTACATCATATTAACAATTTACTTCTTAATGATCTCGATGATATTAAAGTCTGATATTTTAAAAATCATAAAAAATAAAATCCAAACTTAAAAAAAATTGAGTCACAATTTTTGAAAAGAGCATTACAGATTTTTTATGACTGAACTTTCACTAAAAAAATGTTAACAATAAGATTTTTTGATCTTTCAATTTAAACATTTAAAAGAGATACCTTAGTCTCAATTTTCATAATATCTTTTGGTATTTCTTAAGATACTTTTTTGACTTGACTTTCTTCTAAAAAATAATAATAAGGAAAAATAAAAGAACAAAAAAAAAAAAAAAAAAAAAAAGAATTAAAGAAAAAGAAAAATAAAAATTTGAAAAACATGAAAAAGAAAAATTTGAAAAAGCAAAAAAAAAATTGAAGAAATTAGAAAAAATGATTCTGCTCCTAAAATTGAAAAATTTTTTTGAAGAGAATATTGGATTAAACCCAACAAAACACTTCTAATACCATTATAAAGTGAGTCATTATTTTTGAAAAATAGTTTAGTTGTGAATGCTTTTTTTTATTTTTTCAAATTTTTTTTTTATAGTAAGCTACATTTCAACTCTTGTGCATTTATTTATACAAGAAAAATCAAAGAAAAAAAAAAACAAAAAAACAGAATTAAAGAAGAAAAGAAAAATCAGATCAAAATTTCAGTTCTCTTGAAAAATCAAAATAAAGATAACAAACAGGATTTTATTTATATTTTCTTTAATTTGATTGAGATCCAAATGCAATTTTTATTAAATTTGAAATTTAAAATTTCAAAAACAGACAAAGAAATAATAATTTTTTGATTAGAAATATTTGACTTATCAGAAACTTATTTTAAAGAAATTGATACTTGGATTAATAAAAAGATAACAAAGTTTCTATTAAAAATTAATACACCAATACTTATCTATAAAACAGAAGCGAAGATTGATCCTGTTCGAATAACTATTTACAAAAGGGGATTTAAATTAATCCAAAAATTAAAAATTTTAGGCTTTGACAAATTAATTAAATTCCTACCATTTAGAGAAAAGGAATTGGAATAAATCAATTGGAAATCAAAAACCTTAAAAGAATTAGAATTAGAATTAGATAAATATCGGTTTAATCAATTAAAAAATAGTTCAAGTTGGAAAGTTCGTAAATATTCAAAAATAATAACTATCCAATGAAATATTAATAAACAACAAAAATATCTTAACAGGAAAGGTTCAACCTCAATTTTGAAACTTAGAACTTTCACTAATTATCTAAACAGGTATTCGTACTTTATGAATAAAGATAAATCAAAACTTTGCAAATTATGCATAAAAATAAAAGATTTAGAAATTATTGAAGATTTGGATCATTTTCTATGGAACTGCCCAGCCTATGAAAATAATCGTATAGTGTTCTAGGTTTTTTTTAATTTGAGAAATAAAAATAAAATTTAAGAAATTTTATTTTTATTTCTAAAATTAAAAAAAACCTAATGAAAATCTGGATTTCTGAATTAAAAAAAATTAATATATCTTATATATTAGACAACAATAATATTTTCAATATTATTAATAAAAAAGACTCTATAACTTTATTATCCCTTATGGATAATAAAAAAATATGGGAAACTTTAAAAAAATTTCTAAATAACAATTTAGGAATTAAAGGAAGTGCCGCAGAGTGCCGTAGAGTGCCTAGGTTTTTTTTTCAATTTTAGAAATAAAAAAAACCTAACAGCAAACAAGAGGAATTAAAAACTCACCCCTTAAACAATAAAAAAAAAAAGAAATAGTAATTTTTAATTTTGAGGGGATTCTATTTTTGATTAATTCATGAAATAAATGATTAAAGTTTCAAATTTAATCTTTTAATTAAAAAACAAAAATAGTTCAATAAATTTATGTTTCAAACTTTTGAACAACCTAATTTTATGATTATTATTGTTGCAAATTCAATGAATTTTTTTTTTGTAATTAAAAAAAAACATTATTATTTCCACATCTTACTTTTCTTTTGATTTTAGGTTATTTTTATCATTTTTTTTTTTTTTTCTTATATGTGGACAAATTCTTTATGAGAAATATTTGAAAATTTTTCATTTGGTATATTATTTATAATTCTAAATTCTTCTCTAGATCAATTTTTAAAAACAAAATACATAAAATCTTCTTTTTTCTTTTTTCTTTTTTCTTTTTCTTTTTCTAACTCTTCCAATCTCTAACTAATATTTAAAATAAACAATTCAATATATAAAGAAAAAAGGCAGATTGCAAGTCCTTCTAAATGCACAATCCATCAAAGGA
Organism: Anaeramoeba flamelloides; assembly: GCA_027625915.1. Lineage (NCBI taxonomy): Eukaryota > Anaeramoebidae > Anaeramoeba > Anaeramoeba flamelloides. The sequence goes on from JANTQA010000068.1 coordinate 52,673, forward strand.
AAAAACTTTCCAGATATTGTAAACATTGTCAAAAATTAATTTGTCGCAAATGTTACTCTGATCATTCAAATCATGAAACAATTTCATTTGATCAACCAAACAATTTTTATAAAGAATTGATCAATGAACAAAAAAATTGTACTCAGAATCATTTTGAAAGCATTAATGAAAACTTTGAACAATTGAATTATTCTGAAAAGAAGATGAAGGCAAAAAAAGAAAAAATCTTAAAAGAAATATCTGACTTTTATTTGGTTCAAAAAATGCTATTAGATTCACTTGAACAAAATGAAAAAAAATTAGTCAATGATTTTTATGAACAAATTTCTGATGATATGCAAAATGAAAAACAAAGAATCAATGATTCAAAATCTTCAACCCAAAAACTACTCAAAAAATTTCACAAATTAGAAACCAAATTTAATTATTCAAATTTATTTGAATTTTTTAAATTATTTTCTCGAATGCAATTAACAAAAAGTTTGTATTTGAATTTGAATTTTTTCTTTTTCTTGTTTTTTTTTTTTTAATTAATTATAATATAAGAATCTCTGAAAAATCAACCAAAATCTCTGGAAATAATTCGAAAAAATTTGAAAAAATTTGAAATCTCTAAGAAAAATTGTTAATCAATACAAAAAAAGATTTAGAAAATGGTTTTCTTTTCTAAAGTGTTGATTGGATTTTAAAATCCTTTCTATTTTTTTAAAAATTGATGATCTAATGTTTTAATTGAATACTTTCACAAAAATATAGATGGTTGAAAACAATTCATCTTAATTCAGAAACTGACATACATATATAAATACAAGACAATTTTGTTTTGAAAACTATAGTTTTCAACGAAAAATCAAGTTTTGGCGTTTAATTTAGAGAATTTTCGTTTAAAATGTGTTGTTTGCATTTAAATTTTTTTTTTTTAAAGGCGAAAAATAGCGCAAAGAGTTTTTCAGTTTAAAATTCTCGAAAATTGAAAACGCTTGAATGTTAATAACTAAAATAGTTTTTTTCTTTGGAATTTTGAACGCTGTGATTTTTCTATTAATGTGAAATTATCTTTATGAGTTTAACAATATTGTTTATTTACGTTTGCGCAATTTCAATTGAATTGATCTTTATTGGTAATTGAAAAAAAAACTCAAACTAAAAATTGTAAAAAATTCAAAATTAAACGCGATTTTTTCAGTTGTATTTTAAACACAAAATTGTCCTATCTGTGTAGTAATTTTATTTATTTTTTTTTCAGAAAGTTATCTTTATGAAAAGTAAGATGTGGAAAATCACAAATTAGAATTCCAATATTCTTCAAACATTAAATAACTAATAAATGTGAAATGTCTCTTCTCCTTTTTTCTTTTCTCTTTTCTCTTTTCTCTTTCTATTTCTCTTCTCAAATTACCATACCCTTCTTGTTGTTGTTTGAAAGAAAAGGAAGTTGTATTAGGAAATTTAAATTGGGGTTTATTTATCCAAAGAGAGAGCAAAATCTTTCCTTTTAATTTCAAAGAATATTTGTTGGATTGGTGTTTAGGAATACTTGATCAAAGAACCGAGGTAGTCTCAAGAAATATTTGAAATTCTCACCAATCTTATCCAAGATATAAAGCTTGTGCAAAAACAATAAAAAAGAGAAAGAAAAAGAAAGTGAAGAAGAGTGATTAGAGAAAAAAGAAAAAAAAAAAATAAGTCTATGGAAATTTAAATTTACTTTTGAGAAAATTCACAAAATCCCTTAATATATTTACTTGAATTCAGAACATTAATTTTGAGAAAGTATTTGGATCCAACAAAAAATATTCTTTCTCAAAAAAATTTGAAAAAGTTCAAGAAACTAGAAGAAAAACAAATTTTTTTTTATTGTTATTTTACTTTTCTTATGTTGGCTTACCTTGTCAAAGACAACTTTGAAATACACAAAGTAAAAAAAAAAAAAAAAAAAAAAACACTAACAAAGAAATTACAAGGTCTTCATTCTTATAGTTGAAAAGAAGAAATTCTGTTTTAATGAAATTTGAAAAAGCAAATCACAAAAATCTTTATCTCAAATTTTGATAACTTTTTGATTTTTCATTTCTAACTAAAACCAATCAATTTAAACTATTTGTTGTTTAACTAATTCTATAATTAGTTATACAAGATCTCTGGAAAATTATAAACTTTGAAATTATTATCAAAAAGAACATTTTTTGTTTCTGTGATTTCTGTGATTTCTGTGATTTCTGTGATTTCTGTGATTTGAAATCAAATTAATTTTAAATCAAATGTTTGAATATGGACAAAATATGAACTTTTACATACTTTTTAACATATATTTTATCAACAAAAAATACTTTGTCACTCATAAAAAACCCAAAATTTTTTTGTAAATTTTTTTTTCTGGAATTTTAAGAAGATTTGATTCAAATTCAAAGATAAAAGTCTTTGATCTCTCATTCTTTTTTTTTTTTAAAATAAAATTCTTCATTGAAAAAAAAATTAAATTACAAAACAATCTTTTTGGGTAAAAAATTTTTGTTCCTCATTTCTAATATTGAACAAAAAGCATTTTAAACAGTTTCAAAATCAAAGATTAAATTAAAAAAAAAAAAATTTGAAATTTTTATTTTTTTATTAATTTTGAGATTAAAGCACTATTCAGTATTAAAACTTAAAATTATTAAGCATACGAAAAAAAAAAATAAAACAGAAAAAATTTTATGCACTATATTATTTATATAATGTCTTTGTAACTAATCAACAATTAATAATTATCAGAGATATTATTATTAATTATGGAAAATATATAATATCAAAACTACCATATTTATTAAATTTTATCAAAAAAATCTAAAAACTAAAATTTCAAACTTTTGAACACAGTTAAAAAAAATATCAATACAAACACTTTCCCTGAAATTTAGAAATATTTTTTTTTATTTTTCATTTTTATTTTCCAATGATGATGAAATATTTAACCTACCAAGATCAAATTATTTTTTTTTATTTGATTTATTAAAATAAAGTTAAAGTTTAGATCTTTTGAATAGAAACACATAAAATAAAATTTAATTGATGGTTGATTGATAAACATTTTATTAACTTTTTTTTTTTTTTTTTTTTTGTACTCATCACAGAATTATACTACACTACTTTTTTTTTATTTTTTTTTTTTAAATTTTGATTTTTCTAATTATTTATTTTTTGTTTTGTATTATATGTAAAGGTTAGTTAATATTCTATGTATAAAACTGTTGAACTACTTCTATCATTATACTATTAGAAAGTTGTTTCGACACAAAATTTTAACCACCAATTCCTAGTTGCAAAATTTCCCAAAAATAAGTGTGTTTAGATTAGATTCTGTTGAAACACTAGTTTTTTTTTTTTTTTTTTTTTTTTTTATTATTAATTAGTTTTCGGAAGTTAATTTAACCTAAATCACCTCACATATCATCCAAAAATATTAAACCACGCCAACCTAAAAAGCCTACACTTCCACATATAAATACACCATACAAATTCCATTTGGACTCTTTGGGCACTTTTCGACATAGAATTCTAAATACCTATATAAATGAGAAATAATTATTAAAATTTCCTTTGATTAATGGTTTTCATTAAGTATTTCACATATAATTCATTTGTTAATATTTTTTTATTCTAACATTGAGTTTTAATTTCTTAAAAATTTTGAATTGAAATTTTATTTTCTTTTAGAATTTTATTTACCCAAGATATTTAATTTTCTTACTAATTAATTTTCAACTAATTAATTTTATTATTTTACTTTCAAAAAAAAAAAAAACAATAATTTTGTTTCATTCTGTAATTTTATAAGAAAACTTAATAATCTTTAAAGAAAAAATTCCATAAAATAAAAAACTTGAGAAAAAAAGCATTTTTTCATTTTGAAAAAAGTTCAAAATTTTTTGAATTCTCTTGAAGAATAATTTTAATAACAATTTATTTATTTATTTATTTTGAATATAGTTTTACAACAGGTATTATAACGAGAATACTAGGAATAGATAAAGACTTGAATCAATAATCATCACCCATTTATATATATTTTCTTTTCAACTTGTATTTATTTGTTTTCTAAATATTACACAATTTATTCACAGTAAAAAATCTAATTTTTGAATTTTTTTTTTGCCAAAATTTTATAATGTACATTTGGATTATATATATATATATATATATATTTATCAAAAAGAAAAAAAAATTATTTAACAATATTTGAAATTCATGATATTTACACATTCTAATTTTTGAAAAAGATTTTTATTACAACTTTTCAAAAATTTGTATTTGATGTTTTGTATTTTGAAAGAAAAAATTATTATCTACAGAACTTTTAGATTTTGTTATATTTTTTAAAATAAAAGTTCATAGCATTTAAATTAGAAAATAGTTATTGTTGAATAATAATTGATGAACAAAAAAAAAAACACATTATATATTTAATACTTTTTAAAATCATTATTTAGTTATTTAATTTATTTAAAACAATAATAAATAATTTTTAATATTTAAAGATTTTTAATTTTTATCTTGGATCATTTTTTTAACTTTCTCTTTTGGATCATTTTTTTAAATTTTCACTGTTATTTTTATGATTCTCTTTATTTATTTTGTTTCGTTTTATTTATTTTTTTCACTTCTTTATTTGTATTTTTTAATCAAAATTTTAAACAATAGATCAACAAAACCAGAATTTAAAATTCCCAAGATTATGCAAAGAACACAAAAATAAACCTTTTCAATATTTTTGTCTTGATCATAAACAATTATTATGTGTTGATTGTGCAATTCTTAATCATACCAATTGTCAAAAATCAAATAATTTCAAAGAGGTATATGGAAAAATCCAAAATAAATTAAAAAAATTGATTCTGAAAATAAAAGTAACAAATAATTCTAAAAAAGAATTCCTTCAAAAAATCAAAAATGAACAATTAAACTGCTTAAAAGAAAAACAAAAACATCTTGAAATAGTCAAAAGAAATTATCAAAAATTAAATGAACAAACACAAAAGCAATTCAAAAATATGAATGAAGAAATCTCAATTGAACAAAATGAAAAGTATGTAAAACTAAATAACCAATCAAACGAAATCCAAAAAGAAATAGAAAATTTCGAAAAAAGTGAAATAATAATAAAAGAAATAGAAATTTACAAAAAAAATAATGATTATAGAGAAATATTAATAAATTATTCAAAATTAAAACAAATCTTATCAATTAATCAAGAAAATGAAAAAAATCAATTAATTTGCAATTCAAAATTTAAAGAAAGAAACAATAAAAAATTAATTGGAGAATATTTATTCGAAAAAGAAGGAGAATATGAAATTAATAATCAAAATATACCCAAATCACCAAAATCTTATTATGAGGTAATTGATTTTGATGATATAAAATTTTTAAAAGAATCAGAAATCCTTCAAAAAGAAAAAAATCCAAAATTCAATCAAATTCTTGAATATTGGATCAAAAAAGCCGGATGCAAAAAAAATTTGCAAAGAAGATACAATTCAAGAACGGATGGATGGAAAATCAAAACCTTCCATGAAAAATGCGACAACAAAGGAAAATCAATAGTTCTAATCAAATTAAAAAATAATTCCTTATTTGGAGGATTTGCAGCAATTGATTGGGATTCAACAAATAAATGGAAACAATCAACAGGAAATAAATCCTTTCTTTTTTCCTTAATTAGCCTGGATCCAAATTTCAAAAAAACCCTGAAAATGCGTGTTAAAAAGAATAAAGGATATGAAATATATTGCGGTTCAAGATATGGACCAACATTTGGAGGAGGATGTGATTTGGGATTAGGATTTGGAGAAAATATGAATCACAAGATGTATACCAAGTCAAATTTAGGAGATACATATAAACCTCCATTTGGATATGAATATACTTATGGATCAAATCAAACCCAGAATTTTTTAGCAGGTTCCTATCATAATTGGGATTTTTCTCAAATTGAAATTTTTTGTGAAAATTAAAAAAAAATATCAGTATCAAATCAATTTTATCTTTTTTCTTCTCTTTTCAATTTCTTTTTTTTTCAAAACAAATTCAAAAATAATAATTAATTTTTTCTTTTCCTTTTTCTAATATTTTTCAATCTTTTTACTGCGCGCCCCCCCCCCCCCGGTCCAAATTTATCATAATTATTGTAGTTCTAAATACCTGGAGTTCTGTAAGTAGATTTCAGGTCATTGCAAAGAAGAATCTTTTAGAAAATTAATGTTTTGAATTAATCCTTTATTTTTTCTTTCAGATGAAAAAAAAAAAAAAAAAAAAGATTAACATTATTATATATTGTTCTTAATTGCAAATGATCCACTCAGCCAACATTAGATGTATTACAAAGAATTTAATGAAAAATCTAGAAATGAAGGGGAGAACTTTGGATAAAGTTCATTTTATAACAATGATAAATGGGAAAAATTTATTAAAATAATTAATAAATCTTTTTGAATTGAATTGAAAAAAAAAAATATTCGATTATCTTTTCTATTAGGTAAATAGAAAAAACGAATTTTCATTTTTTTCACTTTTTTTTAACTTATTAGGGATAATAAGTTTACACAAACACATAAATACACATACTAATAATTTTTTACAATGAGATATTAAATTACATTATTATCGTCTATCACTTTGTTTGAGATATTTTTTTAGGTAATTTAGTCTTTAAACAAAAATTAATTAAATATATTGCAATTGATAATATAATCTTATTTCACTCAAATAATATATAATAATGTAACTTAATATATATAAATTTTTAAAGAACCCACTTACAATAATTTAATCCATAATTATTTGTAGTTTTTAATAGTATCAGAATCAAAAATCTAATAATATCTCATATTTTTTTTGGTCTTCCTAAAGATAATTTACTATTAATAAATAAGAATTACCCTTCTTCAAAAGATTTTTTTGTATCAAGTTTGTCTAAATATTGATATTTTAAGTCAAATTTTATCCAGTAAAAATTTACAACATGGATCATTTTTCAGATATTTACAAACGATTGAAAAAGATTATTTATTTATTGAAGTTATCAGATTAATTAACGGGCTGAATTTTATTATAAGTTTTTTATGAATCTTATGTCAATTCAAGTTCTATTTAGAAAATTTTTATACATCTTTAAATAGGAAAAGTAAATTTAAAAATCGAATATTCATATTGAAATTATAATTCCATTTCACTTAAGAAATAATTAATATATAAAGTAAAATTACATGTTGAGGTTGTATGTGTATGTGTGTGTGTGTGTGTGTAAAACTTTATAATGCTAATTATAAAGAATATATCCCTTTAGCATGTTAATTAATCTTTATTTGATGTTCAATATTAAGAGAGAAAATTAAGTACCCAATGAACTTTGAAATCTTTTTTAAATAAACTTTATACCAGTCAAAGAATATAATATTGAAAAATAGAAATTGAAAGCTATAATAATACATAAATCTATTTTTTTTTTTTTTTTTCAATGAATCAATTTATATAGTTTGCAAACCCACATTGAAACTACTTTACTGTCTTTTATTAAAAAGTTATTATTTTAGTAAAAAACTTTCTTAATCTTTCACAAAAATGATGGTCGATTTATTTTCGAACTTAATTGGGATGAGAAAAATACTTAAACTTATCATTTGATAATTGTATTAAAATCTAATAATAATTAAGTAATAAATTCTTTCAGTTAGTTTTCAATAATCTAAAGTAATTTTGAAGAAGAATTTTTATTCTTCGATAATTACCCTTGTATAGAACAGTTGAAACATACAGTCAGTTTCACTTTTAAGGCACAAACTTTCAACGAAATTTAAGGTACAAAAAAATCTCAAATTAAAGCACAATTTTTTGGAATTTTAAATTTTCACAAATTATTTTTACTAGAATTTGAATTTTGTGCCTTAATTTGAGATTTTTTTTTGTGCCTTAAATTTCGTAGAAAGTTTGTGTCTTAAAAGTGAAACTGACTGTATTTTATAGGTATTGATATCTATAAGAACATTGAATATACCTATCAAGTTCATATAACTATATATTTGTGTTTGTATATATATATATATATATATGTATGTATGTATGTATGTATATCATATCATAATCTCTGGTAGTTATCATAACATAAATAATATCCTTGATACATGAAAACAACCAATTTATTACAAACACAATGTTTATTTGTGAACCACAGTCATAAAACTATGATTAAAGACCCGATGTTTAAACCAAATCAAACTTCATGACTTGGTGTCCTCAAGGTATAACATCAAAAGTACTTTTCGCATGATAATCCGAGATTTCGAAATAATCTAACAAAAAATCGAAAATTTTCTTAAAAATAATTTATTTTTTTTACAAAAAATGAAATGTCTAAAGAAATAGAGTGTTTTGATTTATTGTTAAGGGTTAAGTGCAATACTTAAACTGTTGAAGAGAGAATTTGAAGTCTCTAAATTTGCGACTCCTAATTCAAAGAATATTTAAGGCCTAGGTCTATAATACAGTCATTAGGAGAATTTTAAACTCAATTTAGTTTTCTAAAATATTAGAAAAAGATAAAGAAAAGTGAAGAGGGTCCCATAGGTTAGACCTATGGGAGAGAGAGAAAAAAATAAAAAAAATAAAAAAGAGAGATAAAGAAATTTGAGGGGTGTTATAAGTGATAACTAGTTTTCTTAGATGGATTTGAGTGCCTTTTTCCTTATTGCATGTTTTTTCATATTGGTCAGAAAGTACTCAATCGTGATGTCATATATCACTTTTATGTTCATTTTCCTGAAGAGTTCATCGGTATCTTCTCTGGTAATGATATTATATTCGAACCCCTCGATTTTTTTAAGATCATTTTTCCAGAATTTTCTAGTTTTTTCATATTTTTCGCATTTCTATATGAAATGGTCTACATCATCAACTTTCTTATCACAACAGGGGCATATTTTGGAGTCTATACCTGGTTCCCATTTGTATATGTACCTACATAAGCCATTTGAGAAGGATTTATGTTTAAATAGGGTTGTTGATGATTTCCAGTTTAAATATGGTTGCTTGTGCACAAAGTTATTTGGAAATTGAGCAATTTTGAGATATTTCTTCAATTTCCAGTTCTCTTCGCCTATAGATGAATCGACTTTATCTTGTATGGTTTTAATGTGGGTTTCATGGAGCCTTTCTTTGAGTTCTTTTTCCTCCATGTTTTCCCAATCTATACCTTAGATTTCATCTAATTTGAGGTCTTTAGCTAAGTACTCAAGTTCCAGTTTTTTCAGTTTTTTGAGGAATTTAGCTTTCCTTTTTAGTATCATATGTTTAGTGGGCTCAGTTCTAGTCTCCCATCTTATGATATCAGTTGGTGTACCAATGTTGACTTTGATTATATTTTTTATCTTTATATTAATCCAAGTTTCTATTTTCTCATAGTCTGTTTTCGTTAGGTTGAAAACGTCTAGGCCATAGAGAACTTGGGGTAAGATGACTGTCTTGAAAAGTTGGATCTTTAGTGCATTTGATAGTCTATCATTTGCGTAAATGTAGATGTATCTAGAAAAGTGGTCTTTTGCTTTATCTAGGTTTTTTTGGATGTGTTCTTTTTTATTTAGCCATATTCCTAGGTATTTGATCTTTTTAAGGTTTTTTCAATCTCTTTTTCAGTTTTCCCATCATTTACCGTCAATCCATATTTTTTGATGATTGGGTAAATCTTTTTTTTAGTAATTCGACAATTTCTAGGAGAGAGTTACCTTCCATTATTAGAATCAAATCATCTGCATACATTTGCGTGTGTATTGTATGTGGTTTGATTCTTTGTAATATGAAGTGGCTAATATACAGTCAGTTTCACTTTTAAGGCACAAACTTTCAACGAAATTTAAGGCACAATGAAAATCTCAAATTAAGGCACAAAATTTGGAATTTCTAGTAAAAATAAATTGTAAAAAAAAAAAAAATTCCAAATTTTGTACCTTAATTTTCTTTTTTTTTTTTGTACCTTAAATTTCGTTGAAAGTTTGTGCCTTAAAAGTGAAACTGACTGTAAAGAAAAAAGGTTGGGTTTGGAGACCAAAAAAAGAACGTAATAATAACAAATATTATACTTTTCACTCAGGGAGATATGGAATTAGATGTCAATTCTGGGGAGCTATTGGATATAATTACAAAAGTGATTTAATCCATATAGATAAGTCTTTAAATAGCCAAGAATATCAAAATATTTTAGAAAATCAAATTTTGGATAAATTTAATAATCCTTATAATAATGATTTTTTCTTTTTTCAACAAGATAATGCACCCTGTCATGTTTCAAAATCAACAAGAAATTATTGTCGAAATAATAATATACCACTTCTTGATTAGCCTGCCAAATCCCCTGACCTTAATCCAATAGAAAATGTTTCGAAGATTTTAAAAGATAATATTTCTATTGACTGTAAAAATAAAAGAGAATCGTTGATTTCTACGTTTCAAGAATGGGAAAATCTGTATAACCAAAAAATCAATAATTTAATTGATACTATAGAAGAAAGATTATACAAAGTTAAAAGACTAAAAGGCAGATAAACTCATTATTAAAATTTATCATTTTTTTCAATTATTGACATTTTTAATATTTTTATATTTTTTTTTATACTTTTGTGAGTAATTCTTAATATATATCTTAATTAGTTGATTACAGTCAGTTTCACTTTTAAGGCACAAACTTTCAACGAAATTTAAGGCACAATAAAAATCTCAAATTAAGGCACAAAATTCAGATTCTAGTAAAAATAAATTGTAAAAAAAAATAATTAAAAATTTTGTGCCTTAATTTGAGAGTTTTATGTGCCTTAAATTTCGTTGAAAGTTTGTGCCTTAAAAGTGAAACTGACTGTAAATGGATTTATGAATATTGAATTTCTAATAAATAGTCCTTCATTTTGATTCATCTATAATCAGTTTTTATCTGTATTTTGTTTTTAAAAGGGACAATCTTTAAAAACGGCACTGTATATATCCCTTAGAACCCAGTATAACCTAAAAGTCTTCAATATATTTTTTTTAGTTATAAATTAAAATATTGACATATTTTGATATATAATTAATAAACAATTATCTAAGGATAATATACAGTCAGTTTCACTTTTAAGGCACAAACTTTCAACGAAATTTAAGGCACCAAAAAAAATCTCAAATTAAAGCACAAAATTGAAATTCTAGTAAAAATAAATTGTAAAAAAAACAAATTCCAAATTTTGTGCCTTAATTTGAGATTTTTTTGTGCCTTAAATTCCGTTGAAAGTTTGTGCCTTAAAAGTATAACTGACTGTATTTATTTTTTACAAGTATTTGGGAATCACAAATTACCAAGTACGTTTATGATTTTTTATTAACATTTAAATATTTTTTTTGATAATATAATTAGTAAACGCAAAATGTCCCACTTAACAAATCGTTAATAGATGATTTTTGAAGAACACTCTAGAGTATTAAAAATCAACGTATTTTTTGAATTTAAACATGGTTAATATTACTGGAAAATAAATTCGGTACTTTCCACCCAGGAATGACCTAAAATGTTATTAATGAGATTATTTTAATTTATTAATATTTTGTCCAGTATTACCTAAAAAAGGTTTTAAATTTTCATTACAATTTTAGTTTACAAATCATTTTTGTCTCAACAATCTTCTATTATAAAAAAAATTTATTTTGCAAAAACGTCAAAAAAAATTAAAGTAATTTTTTGATCAAAAAAAATTTTTTTTTTGGTATTTTTTTCAACATTGGCTTTTTTTTAAGTTTTGGAACTATTAATTATTATATTAATAATTCAATCCTAAAAAAATATTTTCAAATCAAAAACATTTTTATTTTTTTGTATCACTTTCCAATTTTTTTAGGTAAAACCTGGGTGGAAAGGGATATATATTTATTGTAATTATAATGCAAAAATTTACAAAACTCATTTCTACATTAGTAGAAATGATAGGCCATCTTTAGATGGCCTGAGATAACAAAATACCACAAACTAATATTATCTTAAACAATATCAAAATATTAAATATAATTACAATCATAAAATTAAAACACAAAATAAAATCCTCATCTATACCATATCAAACAACAATAAATATATCTACATTTTCCAAAAATTATCATAACATACTATTCAACTCATAAATTAATACACATTTTTTCAAAATTTATTTCATCAACAACAACCAAATTTAATAGCAAAATAATTAACAAAATATAATATAATCATCATTTTAGTTCACAGATTCAATTTCGTATCATTAACCTTTATATTTAAAGTATGACATTTTGATAAATATTAACTTCTCCATATTTTGGAAATAAAATTTGACTCCATCATTTCTAACAATATTTAAAATACCCTATCTATCTTTCAAACTAACTAAACGATCTTCAAAAACAACAATTCATTTTCTTATTTCCTACATGGAATGTTCCATATTAAAACTAAAAATATTAAATTGAATAATACACAAAAAAAATCTGATAGAATTATTAAAAATACAAAACAAAATAAAAATATGAAATGTATAATACCTTCGTGTCCTCAAATGATATTAACAAAAATTAATCATTAATTTTAAATTAACAGTCAATTTTTCTTGTATATAAAGTAATTTAAAAATCGATTTTTTCAACATTTTGAAAATCAATCATAAAAAATCAAATTTTTTTTCAAGAAGAAAGAAAATAATTCAGGTTGCAAAAAATGAACAAAAATAGACATTGACAAATAAATACATTAAGTAAATTAATAACGTGATCTTAAAAATGAATTCAATAAGAAAACAAATACAATAAATTATTTGAACATACCAAAAATGCAATTCAGTTTCAAGGAATCACAGAAACTGATTCCAAATTATTTTTTTTCAGGTTATTCATCAACAGCAAAGTAAAAAACTCAAAACGACTCAAATAAAAATATACCCTTAATACTATTTTAGAATCTTAAAAAGTTTTACTATAAATGAAAAGAAAAACTTTTTTATTTTATTATTCAAAATTGAGAACCAATAACCAACACTAAAAATTTTATCAATTTTTATAGGAATTCAAAGAACAAAGAAATCAATAATTTGTTTTCGTTATTACTCTGACTGTACAATATTTTGGAAAGACAAAAATAAATCACATTGAATAATTTCATCCAAGAAAAATGTATAAATTTATTCTTGTTTTTGAAATTTTAGTTAAGAAATTCCTTCTTTTAAAATAATTTGATGTGTAATGGTTTATTATTCTTGTTATTGAACTTTATGAAATTTTTTAATTTCTCAGAAAAACAAAAAATGAAATATTTTTAGACATAAATTGATTAAATATTTTTGATCTTGTTCCATTTATTTCAAAATAGGAAACAATTATTACATTTGTTCCATGTTTCTAATCTTAAATAAATTTTAAAATTGAAATTAACGAAAAATAAAAATTTTTTGCAAATTTTGTCAATTTTGAAAAGATCTAAAAATGATCTTTTGAAATTGTAATTAAAATTTTCAAATCCAGTAAGAAAAAAAATCAATTTTTTAAAAATAAGAAAAAGGACCTGAATTCTCTTTTATTGAAAAGGGTGTTTAGTTATGAAAAAAAAATTACTTCTTATAAAAAAGATCATCACTATTGACATTGGTCAAAAAATGAAATAATAAAGAATAGTCCCTTAAAAGAAAAAAATCTGATTTCAAAAAATAGAAAATATTAAGAACACTTAACTAATCAAAGTTATTTTTTAAAAAGAGAATCCATTCATAAAAATAATAACACATTACTTTTTTTGCTTCTAATTTCAATATTTTTTTTAAAACGTTTGTCCTACGAGAAATTTCAAACCAAAACCATAAATTAGAGAGATAGTTCGAGTAGGAATCATTTTCATTTTTATTTTCATTTGAATTAAATTACAGAATAAAGTATTAACATATGTAGATAATAGTTTTAAATTCTTTGTCATAATTAATTGGAAGGCCCAAATTTTTAAAATAATTTGTTCAAAAAATTCACCTTGATCAATTATTTCATTGTGCGTGTCTATGTTTAGTAATTTTCAGGGATTGATTGTTTGATATTCAATTTCAAATCTTGGTTCATCTCTTAGATACTCAATTAAATAACCAGGAACAATAATTTTAAATTTCTTACCCATGACGGTGCTGTTTTCCATATCTTCAACTTCTTTGATACGGAAATTAAATTGATCAATAAGATACAATGCATTATAGGAAACATTTTTATTATTCTTTTGATTTTGAACTTGCAATTTAAAATCTTCAGTTGAAAAATAAATACCAAGTGCCCCAATATATATTAAAAATTAATATTCAGAAATCAAGTATTCAGGTAGATAACCAAATGATCTAAATATTCTACCATTTATGCTAATTATTTGACGAAAAACATCTTTTAAAAATTGATTAATAATCTCTTTATTTTTAAATAGTGGGTATTTTTCTCCACCATCGTATTTCTTTAAAAGATGAAATCGGATCAATTCAAGCATTCTTGGTGTTCCTCCTGTTTTGACCAGAACTTGTTCAAAAAAATAATTAATAATTTCAACATCAACTTTTTCAATCTCCTTTTCATTTTCCTTTTCCTTTTCCATTCCCATTTCCTTTTCCTTTTCCTTTTCCTTTTCCTTTTCCTTTTCCTTTTCCTTTTCATTTTCATTTTCATTTTCAGTCTTTTTTTCCTCTTTCTTTTTCTCTAATTTATTGAAACCAAACATATATCGATAATAAGTAACATTCTTATTGTCATTATTGCCAATATCTGTATTTTGATTATTGAAAGAAATAAATGATTCCTTGAAAAGTTGAATTAGATTTTCTTTGGAAAAGGGTGGAAGTGAAATTCTATAAGAATCAGTTGGAGAAACCTTCAATTGTTTATTATCTTTATATTTTAAATATCCTTGGCCAATTAAACTAAAATTCCAAGACTTTCCTGCACATAAAAGATGAATGTTCTCCATTAATACTAAAGTTCTCAATTGTTATCCCCAAAAGTATAAAATTTTGTGCAAGGTTTTGAGAATCATAAGATATAAATTTTTCTGTGGATGTTATATTTTGGATATCGCTCATAAAATTTTGATCTTCCTAAAAGTCCCATTCTCCAATTCGATCAATTTCATCAAGAAAAATATAAAAACTATGATTTTTTGTTACCTTCTCAAGAAATGAACCATATGAATCTTTTTTTAATTCTTTTCTCTCTTCTTCATTAATCCCAAATTCAATTTGTTCAAGAATTCGGTCTTTTAGAAACTTTTCAAAGCCATCATATTTGGCAATTTTTTGCATATCAATTAGAATAATTTTGGAATTTTTAAAAACATTTGAGCTCAAATGGTTTCGATCTGATTTCCAAAATTATTTTGTTAATTTGCGGATTTTTAAATGTGATACTTGTCTCAAGGATTTTGTTTAATTGATCTAACAAATTTTTACCAAACCAGTTTTTCCAGTCCCAAACATATTTGAGAGAAAAAATAGTACCGGTTTTGTAAACTTACCAGAATCCTGAAAATTTTTTTCGCGTCCTAGAAGGATCATATATTTTGAAAGTGTTAAAATTTCATTTTCTCGATCAACACTAGTGAACTGTTTTAGTTGTAAATCTTTGAAGTAAAAATTAATAAAATTTTAATACAATTGAAAAGAAAAAGAAAAAGAAAAAGAAAAAGAAAATTAAAAAGAAAAACAAAAAGAAAAACAAAAACAAAAACAAGAAAAAAAAAACAAAATAAAGTTTATTTTTTGTTCATATGTTATGTTTTCAAAAAAAAAGTTTTTCATTTTGTGTTGTTTGTTTTTTTTTTTAAAAAGATTAATTGAAGAGGAAACTTACCTTGAGTTTTGTGTTCTTGTTGGAGGTTTGCTGAGACTTTTCCAATTCAAAGATCTTTTGTTTTTTTTGTTAGCACAGTCATATTAACTCTTTCAAATTGTTTATCGATCCTGTTGTTTTCTTCTTTGATGAGTTCATTTTGTTTATCAACCCTTTAGTCTTGCTTGTCTATTTGTTCATTTTGTTCTTTGATTATTTGTTCGTTTTGCTCTTTTTTCTGTTTTTTTTTTCTTTTTATTTTTTTGTTCAATCTCTTGAAATTGCTTTCCATTTTCTTCAGTACCAATGTTTCTTTTTCTGTTAACTTTTCAATTTCTTCTATTTCCTCTATTTTGACTTCGAAATTATCCAATTTCTCATAAAGTACACCAAGTTCTTTTTTCATTTCTTCGAATTCCTTTTTCATTTTTTTAAGTTCCTCTTGCATTTCCTTAAGTTCCTCTTGAATTTTATTACGTACCTGGATAATACCATCACGTTCCTTTTCCAGTTTTGTTTTTTTTTAAATCATTTCCTTACTTTTTACTTTCATTTCTTTCAGTTCCTTTTTCATTACTTCAAGTTTCTGTGATTCCTTGTTTCTGTGATTTCTGTGATTTCGATCCATATAATTATAAAATTTCATTTTTAAAAAAAAATTAAGAAGAATTTATTCATTGAAAACCAATAAAAAAAATCTAAAAAATGATTAACAAATAATTTAAAACCTTAGGAATCTCAAGAACTCATGAACCACAGGAACCACAGAAGCCATAAAGTTTTGGAAAAAAAACAAAGCAAGTTTTGGTTTTTTTGAAAGCTAGAAAAAATTAATCACAGAAATCAATTAACCATTTTTAGTGTTTTTTTTGATATGAAAATTTCAAAAATTGAAACAAATAATTATGTCAGAATAAATAAAATAAATTGATAGAGAGTCAAGCTTTTGTTACAAATTAAAGTCAAAATTAAATATTTATTTATTTTTAGTAATAAATGACCATTTTCACGAGAAGATGGTAAATTGAAAATTCGCCATATTTTTGATGTAAAAATTCGTTTTTGGTGAGTTCTGAGAACACGTGACGGTTTTTGGTAAAAACAATCTTGAGGACAAAATTCAAAAATAAAGTAGTGAAATTGAAAAAATTTTTTCATTTTGATCTAATGTTGGGAATTTAAATTTTCAGTATTTTGTATTTTTTAGGTTAGTGAGAATATTCTCTTTTTTCATTTTGGAGACGAGTTTTGAATAAGAGATTTTTAATTGTTCTAGGAGTTTCTTCACTTTGGAAATATTCTTTATTGGTCTTCCGTCTGGTGTTATTTTGAATGGAAATAAAAATTTCGAATTTTCAACTTTTTTTTTGTCAATTTTCCAGATACAATAATAAAAATGAAATAAATATTAAGTCAGTATCTAAAAGTAAAAAATTTTCAAGAAAAGGTGGTTAAAAACAGAAATACTTTCATTTTAGATATCAACAAAAAATGTATAATTTTGTTCTTATCCTTTTCTTATGTTTCATAAATTAAATTTGTTAAAAATTTTTTTTTATTAACCAATTAACATAATTAGTTTAAAATATATCACTTTAGGTCTTTTCCAGAATCATTTTACGTGTTATCTTTCACTACAACGATAATTGAATTCTTTTTTCACATTTGAATTAATAAAATATTACATTTTAAAATTGAGAAATTGAAATAATGTTAAAAAATGAGTTTATTCAGAGATAATTTTGATAATATTCAATTTAAAGGATCTTATAAGATTATTTATCAACCTTTCGAGAAGAATATGTGGGATTTACAATTTACCATCTTCTCGTGAAAATGATCAATTCAAAAGTCAAACCATTTTTCTAACAACTTGATTTAATTAGATCTACACAAGAAAAGGTGAACCAAAATATTGGTCTTTGTGTTTTAAACAACATCCAAAACCCAAAAGCACTTTTATCAAAAAGTTGTCTTTGTTTTAAGGGTTCAAATTATTTTTTAGACCTTAAGGGAGTAGCCACGGTATTGAAAAATTTTTCACTTTTTTGCAATTTTCAAGAGGATCAGAAAATAGCTTTTTTTACTCTGGTTAACTCATTGATTTTTATTATTTAAAGTACTTCATTCATTAGATTTTTTAAATTTTTTTTTCAAAAGTCTCAAAGAAATTGCCACAATAGAATGTTGAGTTAAATTGCAAAAAAAAATAGTGTTTTGAATGTTGAATGACTTATCTTTTATCCTTCTCTCAACATTCTATTGTGGCATTTAATTTATACATTTTTTATTTTTTCATAATTTTTGAGATTTTTTTAATCCTGACAAGATAAAGCAATTAGAAATATTTTTTTTATTAGTGGCATTTAGGATTAATGGATTTTGTTTAAAAAGAACAACAATATTACAATTGAGAGAATCATAAAAGGAAATATAAATGGGACTTAAATAGCTAGAAGAATTCCAAAATTAGAATAATTAAGTCAAATTATTACTTGTTAGGATTTTAAATCGTTGGGTTTAGTGGAATATGAGAAGTGAATATGATTATATGTTATCAAAGTTTAAACCACAAAATAACTCTAAGTTTTATTCAAAGAATCTGAAATTATCTTCTCCCAAAAAAAAAAAAACTAAACCCCATTCCAAAAATTCGGACACATCTAAAATCAAAAATAGGTAAAAAAACAAAATGTATTATATTTTTTCAAACCTAATATAAAATCAACATTTAAGTTTCCGATTATTAATATTTTTATAAGTAATCATATTTAATACAAATAAAAGAAAAAAATATTTCAAATAAAAAAAATAAAAAACAAGTGTGTCCAAAATAAGGAAACGAGCTGAAATGGAAGAGTTTGAACAAAAAATATATTGGTAGATTTGTTAAAATTACACCAACAATGGTTGATCGATCAAATGATAAGATACCATGCACCGGTTGTATGTGGATTTTTCAATTTTGGAAACTCAGCTGTAACCATCTATCAACCATCTATAAAAAATTTTCAGATCTAACTAAACCAGATTAAGTAACTTGAAAAATTGAAAATGAAAACAAAAACAAAAAAGACAAAAAATGGAAATAGTTTGTTGAATCAAAATTACTTTCCAATTGGATATAAATCATGTTATTGTTATTTTTCCAACTGTTTAAACTGTGTCCAAATTAATCTAATTAAGTTTATTTTAATAAAAAAATAATAAAAAAAAAAACTATTTTATCAATATAATCTCAATTTTTTTTTGTTTTACATTACTAAAAATAAAAAATATCAAATAATTTTTTTAAAAAAATTTTTAGAGAATCTACGATCACACGTCACTAAAATAAAATGTTCTTATCTCATCTCTCTTAAATTTTTATCATGCCTTATGGTGTAGCTACTCCCTTAAAGAAATAAAAATTCACAAGTAGAATAAATAAATGAGATTTCTTTTTTGAAATATAAATGGAATTTACTTGATCAAAGCTCAAAATTACGTCATTGTGTATAAGTTTGACGTGGTTGTTTTTACATATTGGTATTTGAATTTTAAATGGGATAAAATTTTTACTAGTCTTTGATTAAAACAATGGTAAAAGTTTAATATCAAAACACAATGGAAGTTGTTGATTTGTATTGGTTTTAATTGTAAGAAAATTTAAATTTTTATGAAATAAAACAAAATGAGAATTTATAATTCAGATTCGTTGCATAATTTTCTCTTTTTTTCTACAAATACTCCAATGCGAATTTTTTTTCTCAATTGTTTTTACTAATAATTTTGTAACTTCTTATCAATGTAATTTATACTCAAATAGAATGGTAGGTGAGCAGATCGAAATAAAAACGATTTGGAACACTTTAAAATTCATTTATTTATTTTTTACAATTTTAAAAAAATTCTGTTGAATAAACAAAAGCCTATAGAAGGAAGAAAACAAAAAGTGTTTGGAAAAATACCAATTATAAAAATATGGAATATTTGAAACAAGTTCGTTCGAAGGATTCGAAAAAAAAAAGTAAATTCTTTTTCTTTTTCATAAAAAATACAACCCACTTGAAACAAACTAAATCGTTTAAACGAAAAAAGTTCTGTTAAACCGAAAAGGCAACTCGATCAATAACATTTTTTTTTTTTCAAATTAAAAAACTTTTAATAATCTGAAGACAACAGTATTTAAATAAAGCAATTGATTAGAAATAGGTTATGATTCGAATGTTTGCAAAAACAATTTTGTAATCACTAATTGGAACGTGAATATTAACATTTTCAATAATGCTTTGTTTCATCTTTTAATGGTACCTCCAAAATTAAAAAACAGCACATTCCCAACAAAAATTAAAAAATAATAATTTTTTTTGTTTCTAGTAAGATCAAAAGAAATAAAAATCACTTTTTATTTATTCAAAAAGTCTTGGTGTAGTTGGGTAATTTCCACAAATATTTTCAAAATGCCAACAAAATCTATTGTCTTGTTTGTTTCCAGAAAATCTCAATATAAACCCCGTTCCAAAAATTTGGACACACCCAAAATCAAAAATAGGCAAAAAAAAACCCAATTTATTGTATTTTTCCAAACTAATATAAAAAACTACATTTAAGTTACAAGGTATTAATGTTTTTATAAGTAATCATTTTCATCCAAATAAAAGAAAAAAATATAAAACTCAAAAATAAAAACAGGTTTGTCCAAAATAATGAAACGAGCTGAACAAAAAAATGTATTGGTAAATTTGTTGAAATTTCACCAACAATGGTTGATCGATCAAATGAAAAGAAACAATCGAACAATTGTATTTGATTTTCCAATTTAACAAACTCAACACTAACCTTCTATCAACCATCTATAAAAAATTTTCGAGATCTAACGAAACCAATTACGTAACTGCAAAAAAGGAAACGGAAACAAAACAAAAAAGACAAAAAATGAAATTGTTTGTAAAATCAAAATTCTTTCCAATTTGAATTTAAAGTCCAGTAATGATGTTCTTTCAACTGTTTAAATTGTGTCCAAATTTTTGGAATCTAGTTTAGTAGGAAATACTCGGATCGATCCTATTATGAAAACCTTTACCTTGTATTTCCATAAGAAGTTGAGAAAATAAACCTTTCGGTGAATTATTAACTGAGTTTTGCAATATTTTATCAGCCATTGTTTCGTATGAGTGTGGTGGTATGATGCCAAAGAAATGCATTGACTTCACCTCTTTAAAATTGTTCACTTTTCCAAAGGAAGATTACTATCTAAGAGAAAAATATTCCCATTTTGATTCAAGAGTTGCAACTTTTGTTATGTTATTCAAAAAGAGAAAAGAAACAGTTAAAGTATCAAGATAAAAATAGCCATACCTTATGAGTTATTAAGCAACCAATGAATCATAAAAAAAAAAAAAAAAAAACCTAAATTGCAATTTTACTGTTAAAAAATTTTATCAAAAATTCCATTTTTTAATTTTAAAAAACTAAAATGATTGTTTAAAAAATAAATACAGCTGTTCCATTCGAATTGCGGAGTTTCTGTCCTAACCCTTTAAACATGCTTTCAGCTTTTAAATTTTTTTATCCTTGAAAGATCCTTTAAAGACCCTTTAAACATCTTTTTACAGCCAATTTATTCAACTTGTGAATTTTTTCTTTCCTTTCGTAATATAACTTGAAACAAAAAAATTGTCAAAAACATTTTTTTCTTTCATCGTGTTGTGACAAAAATTGTTTAAAGCAATTTTTTTCTTTCAAGCGAAACTTCATACAGCCGTTCCATTCGACTTGTGAAGCTTTTTTCTTTCCTTTAAGCAAACCTGAAATTTTAGCTTTCCTTTAAAGACCTTTTAAAGACCTTTTAAAGATGCTTTAAAGACCTTTTAAACTTTTTTCATTTTCTTTAAAAAATCTTTTAAAGATCTTTTAAACTCTCTTAATTTTTTTAAAACTTCTTCCAAACAAAAAAAATCACAAATAACTACTAACAAAAACACCAAAATTAGTTTGAAACAATAACTACCACTTTTACTCTGGCTCTGCTTAAGACTAGATCTGTACACATTGTTATTCACCAGCTCTACTCAATTTTACAATACTCTACTCTATTTACCATACAGCCAACTCTTAACGTTGATAATTTGTTCCTAAAATTGCTTTTAAAAACAAATGAAAATTGCAATCAAAAATATTTTTTTCAGAACAATTTTCCATTCAATTACTTCATGGACAAATCGACCAAATCTACGTCAAAAGTTCTCAAACTCCTATTTAAATTGAAATTGGAAAAGTTGAAAATTATCTCCCAAACAGTTGAATATCAAATTTTTTAATTTAGAAGAATAGAGACTTTATTCTGAAATCTTGAATACTCGACACAGATTTAATCGATCTGTCCATGAAGTAATTGAATGGAAAATTGTTCTGAAAAAAATATTTTTGATTGCAATTTTCATTTGTTTTTAAAAGCAATTTTAGGAACAAATTATCAACGTTAAGAGTTGGCTGTATGGTAAATAGAGTAGAGTATTGTAAAATTGAGTAGAGCTGGTGAATAACAATGTGTACAGATCTAGTCTTAAGCAGAGCCAGAGTAAAAGAGGCAGTAATTGTTTCAAACTAATTTTGGTGTTTTTTGTTAGTAGTTATTTGTGGTTTTTTTTGTTTGTTTTAAAAGTTTTAAAAAAATTAAGAGTTTAAAAGTTCTTTAAAAGGTCTTTTAAAGAAAATGAAAAAAGTTTAAAAGGTCTTTAAAAGCATCTTTAAAAGGTCTTTAAAGGAAAGATAAAATGATCCTTAAAGCATCTTTAAAGGGTAATCCTTCACAAGTCGAATGGAACGGCTGTAATGAAAGAAAATTTCTCAAGTTGAATAGATTGGCTCTAATGGAGGTTTAGGTGAGTTTAAAAGCAAGATTTTTTGTAATGTTTCAGAATGAAACCTTACAAGTTGAAACAAAACAATTTTTGTTACAACATGAAGAAAGAAAAAAAATGCTTTAAACATTTTTTTTGTTTCACGTTATATTACGAAAGGAAAGAAAAAATTCACAAGTTGAATAAATTGGCTGTAAGGTTTTTCAATCATTTTTTAAAAAAATTCTGGTGGAAAGATCTTTAAAAGATGCTTTAAGAATGCTTAAAAGGAAGCTAAAGAAAGTGTAAAAATCAAGTGATGTTTAAAGGGTCTTTAAAGGATCTTTCAAGGATAAAAAAATTTAAAAGCTGAAAGCATGTTTAAAGGGTTCGGACAGAAACTTCACAAGTCGAATGGAAGAGCTGTAAAATAAATGTTTAACTATTATTGTACACCAATTTTTATAACAATTTTTTTTAATTTTGAAATGAAGTTTTTTCCAATTTAACACTACATTTTTTTAAAGAAAAACACTGGTTATTTTTAAACAACAGGTTTATTTGAACAAAAACAACATATAATTCCACAACACAATGGGTTATTGAATGTACTGTATAAAACGTAAAATTATGTTTTTGTAACAAAAATGATAAAATGTGAAAAATTCTTTTTATTCTAAATTAAAATTGAATATATTCACAATGACCAAAAATGGGTATTTTAAAGAAAATTTTCACACAACCACAATCGACCAATCCAAGAACTCTACTTCAAATTTCCAAGAAAAAACTTTTTAAATCAGTTAATTATGTTGTTATTTTTTTTTTTTAAATACAACATTGTTAATTTATTGTAGTAAAATTTCAAATCATGTTAGATCTGAACTGAGGATTTTAATCCATAATCCGTTTGTAAGGTAATTAATAAAAGTGGGACGATTTACAATTTTTTTTTTTTTTTTTCTATATATTATTTCGGTTTTAAGGTCTAGTTTTGTGTTTTAGATTTTTGGTTTTATTAAGTTAGGCTTTGCGTTGCCTTTCAATATTTTGTTCAACTAGATATTGAAAAAATTAAGAAATTAAATCAGATAAAAAATAGATCATTTTATGATCATTTGAAATATCAACATCACTTTAAATAATTTATTCAATTTTAAAAAATTACATCTTTCCATTTGTTTACAGAAAAGTGTTAAATGCCTTACTAAAATAGAAATTGGTTCTACTCTAGACAAATAACTCAATAATTTTATTTCCATTTGCAAAGACTCGACTTAAGTTTCCACAAAATTAATACAAAATATACTTTTTCTCGATATCATTAATCACTGTATAATATTCTAATTATTTTAGATTCAAAAATTTAATTTTCCTTTATTTTTTTTTTTTTAATTTTTATAAAAATAATAATCGAAGGAAAAAGAATAATAATAATAAATAAATAAAATGTAATAATAATAATAATAACTTTATCTAATCCCTGTTAAATTATTTAATTTTTTTTTTTTTTTTTTTTTTATTTTTGAAGAGAGATAATTCAACAAAATTACTCTTGTGTGCCGTTAGGTTTTTTTTAATTTAAGAAATAAAAATGAAAGGATGATAAATTTTCGGTTTATTTCTTGAATTTTAAAAAACCGCCTTTAGCTTTTCAAGAATTTAAAAGAATTGAGTAAAATCTTAGATTTTTCTCTATTCTTTTGAATTCTGGAAAAGCTAGGCACTCTAAGGCACTTCCAGAAACTCTAATCTTCATAAGAGAGTTTTTTATCCTAGCTATAATTTAGGCGAGATTATAACTCATAGGATATCTTTTCTTTAAAAAATGAAAAGAAAAATTTTTTAAATAAAGACAAGAAAAAGAGAAAGAAAAGCAAGAAATGAAAGAGTCAAAAAAAAAGTAAAAAAAAGTAAAAAACTTCATTAAAAAGTTTAATTTGTACCCCAAGTGTTGAGTGGGTTGGTGGTTGTTTCCTTTTTTGGATCGCCACCATAATTTGTTTTAATAAAGAGATCTAAATATTTGAACAACTATAGATCAAATGAAATAGGCTACTTTATTAAATTTTGATTTAGAACTTTATAGATGGGTTGAATCTATAAAGTGCTAAGGTTTTAAGAATAAGTTTTGGTTTTACGAAATTGAGTTGCTTTTTTTTTTCTTTATATTTTTTTTTTTTTTTTTTTTTTTTGCAAGTTTCCCAAATCTTGTTTTCGCAAAATCCCAGTACAAGATACCGACTTGACAGATTGTACAGAAAGTCCAATTCGGTTCACTTTGGTTGGCTTCAGATCGCATTCGTTGGATTCAGTTCTCTACAGTTGCATAAGTCCAGCTCAATTCGTTTTAGATCTGATCATTAACAAGTTTGGTTAGGTTAGTCATGACCAAGTCCACCAATTCTTATAATGATTTTATATTCCTTTTGCCTTCCCCAAACACCTAAAAAAACAAAAAGAGGAGGGACCTAAGGAACCTAAGGAACCCAAACAACTTAAAAAGGGAAATTTGGAAAAGTTAAAAAGTATAAAAAATAAATTATTTAATTTTTATTTCAAGTAAAATCTCTGAATTTGTCTCAAATTTACATCTAGTTTTGAAAAAAAAAAAAAAATAATTTGGATACTTTATAAATTGAAAATTTTTTATATTAAATTTATATTTGTGAAACAAATAATTGGATATTTAAAAAGTATTCCTATTAAAAAAATCATTTCATTTGATATTCAATAATAAATTTTAATTTAAGTTTTAACTATTTTGAAAAAAAAAAAAATGGAACGAATAATAACTTTTACAAACCATTTTGAAACATGATAATAGGTATATAATTTCTTGAAATAAACTAAAATTCATGATTTTGGGGCACAGTTAAAACAGTTAAAAGAAACATAATAATAGAATTTTAATCAATTAGGAAATAATTTTTGATTTTTCTAAATGAACTAAATCATTTTTTTGTTTTTTGTTTCATTTGATTTTTCCAATTATGTAATTTTTGTTATTTGATCAAGAAATTTTTTTTTTATAGTTGAGACTAACAAGCTGATCAGTTCTTTTAAATCAACAAATCAAATGAAATAAGATGATCCTGTTAAAGTTTTGATCGATCGATCTTACATTCCTGGAAAATTAACATTTTCTCAATAGTTTTTTTTTTTGTTATGCTCACTCCAAAATTAGGGGCATACCCATTTTTTTTATTTTGATTTGTAATTATTTAATTTTATTTTTTTGAGATATATAAATGAGAAAGAATTGTTGGTATTTCATGAAGCAAGATGTTCTAATTAAATATTTCCATAAATAATAAATATAAGATTTTTTTCTTCGAATATTGAATTTTGGTGTTTCTGTGATGACCAAAATTTTGAATTGGAGTTTATTAGAAGACATAAAGTATTAAAATTAACAAATATAATTTTTTTAAATATTTTATTTTGTATTCAACATTTTTCGAATACACAATTAAATTTTTTTTTAAAATTTCATTACAAATAATTTTTATTCACAAAAATAACTAAACAACAAAAAAAATAAACAAATAAATAAATAAATAACTAAATAAATAAAATAATCAAAAAGAAATTGAAAAACCGATTGAAACCGAGATAGACAAAGAGATAGAAAAGAAAAAACAAATTGAAGCCGAGAAGGGAAATAAAGAAGATGAAGAAATAAAAATTGAAAATCAAATATTAAAAGAAAATTTAACAAATAATAATAATAATTGTATCAATTTTAATGGAAACCACTATTATTTTAAAGATCCAAAGGAAAATTATGTTTTATTTGATTGTGGGTTATATGCAATAAAAAGATTTTTAAAAATATATTTTCAAAAAAGTACAAATAATATAACAATGTGGAATTATAGTAATCATTATTTAAGGTCTCTCTTACAACAAAAAAACAAAACAAAAAACAAAAATGATGGTTGCAATTTGACTTTAAAAAAATGGTTAAATCCAGATGAAATAAAAAAAATTTTATCAATATTGGGGGTTAATGAAGAAGATATAAGGATCAAAATACAAGGAAAATTATGGTTATTTGAGCAAGTTAAATTAAAAAATTTTACATTACCACAAAATTCATATCAAAATAAACTCTATAATTATAAAAATATTGCATATTTTATTTATATTTCAAATCTTAATAATAAGGAAAATCTAGATAGATATAATAATGAATTTGAACAAAAATTTAAAAAAATTTCATCATTTATTGATAAGAGAGTAAAAGGCAATAATAATAATGAATTTATTATTACCTTAAATTATGATAATGAATTTAAAATCCTTGAAAATGTATTAAATAATAAAGAAAACGAAAATGAAAATGGAAAAGAAAATGAAATTGAAAATGAGGAGGTAAATAATTTAGAGAATAATTTTATATACAAAGAATATTATAAACCAGATAAAATAAATGATATAGTATATTCATTATTTGGTAAAAAAAAAGTTCACATCAAAAAAAATTTACAACATGAATTTATTAAAGAATTAGAAAATATTCAGAAGAATTTTAATGAACATAAAAATTTCTTGACAAATTTAGCACCAAATTTTATACAATATCCCGATAAATCAAATGAAAAAATTTTAAAAAACATACAAGATATTTTATTAAAACAAAAGAATTTTTTAATAAAATTATGTTATATATTAGCAAATGATAATACAAATAATAATTATTATCAAATTATTAAAAAAAAAATTGATATTGATGATTTTCAAAAATTTTTTCATTTAAAATTTATTTCAAAATCAATAAATAACAATAAAGAATTTTTTGAAGATTTAATAAATAATGATCAAAAAAATCTAATTATTCAATATTTACATTTATTAATACCATTGTATCAAAAAAATACAATATTAAATGACTTATATCTTAATTTTTTAGAAAAGCAAAATTTTTATTTTGAATATATGAGAAAAAATTTTGATGATTATTTAACTAGTATCAAAGATAATATATTTGAGTATAATTTCAAAATAATTGAATTTAAAATCATTTCTGAAATATTCAAAATTTCAATTAGAATTTATTATAAAGATCTTGATAATAATTATTATTTAATTAAAGAATTTGGTAATAAATATCCTAAAAAAAAAAATCTAATAAAAATTGGAAAATATTATTTTCAATTAAAAAGAACACCAAATAATATTGCATTTGATAAATTAAAATTAATTAAACATCAAATCAATAAAATTGAGAAGAAATCCGAAATGTATATAAAAAAAGAAACAACAAATGAACAAAAAGAACAATTAATTGCATCATTCAAAAAATCACTGTATATTATTTCTTATCGATTTAGTGAAATACCAAGTAAATATAAATTTAATATACCATATAATAAATTTATTTGTGAAAAGGATTGGTTAATATTTAATTATTTAGCAGAATCTCAAAAATGTATTGATGATGATGAAAAACTTAGTAAAAAGGAAAAAACAGATCTATTTGTGGATTTTTTTCAAAAAATTGGAATTATTCAGGATGAATATAATAGTAAGAATATAAATAATGTTAATAAAAATATAAATAATAATACCAAAAATAAGATGGATTTAAAAATTATTAATGTAAATGAAAATGGAAATGGAAATGGAAATATTACAACAAAAACAAAACAAAATAAAATATATAAACAGAACGATTTAAAAAAATTAAAGAGTACAATTAAAAAACTTTTAAGAATTTATTCAAATGATGATGATATTAAGACATATCCAAAAAATGAAATTATATTTAATGAATTTAGAAATTTTGTTAGTACCTTTTTAGATAATTATTTATTAAAAAAAATGTCCAAAATTTTGGATAATTTCAGGTTATTAGCTAACCAAAATAATAATACTTTTTTAGATGATCCTCTTCATATAAATATTTTTTTAAGAATTCTAGAAATAATAGGAGAATCTTTAAGGCTATTAAGCAATAATTTAAAAATATTTTTGACTGAATTACACTGGGGGTTTGAAGATGAGCAAAATAATAATCAAATATTTCAATTATTGAGGAATAATATACATCATCATAGAAACATTATATTATTCTATGTAAAATATAATCCAAAGCCATTATTAATTACTAAATTAACGCACTATATCTTACCACTATTGAAAGTTAAAATTGATTATATATTAAATAACCAAAAAATAGAAGAGTTTCAATATGATTTAAAAAACATTGAAGAGG
Source organism: Anaeramoeba flamelloides (assembly GCA_027625915.1). NCBI lineage: Eukaryota > Anaeramoebidae > Anaeramoeba > Anaeramoeba flamelloides. The sequence continues at coordinate 81,575 of JANTQA010000068.1, forward strand.
ATATAAAAAAAAAAATTCCATCAAAAGATATTCTTTTAGAATTTTTAAAAATTCAAAATAAGGGATTAAAATATTTTATTCTTGAAAAAATCAACTTTTTTCAAATTAATGAATATTTTTTAAAAACATTAAATAAATTATTCAAACAAAATAAAAATGAAAATAAAAACATTTCTAAAGAATTAACACAATCTTTTAAACAAGATATAAAAAATATAGCTGAAGAAAAGAAAAATTTCGAAAAAGAATTAAAGAATATTTTAAATGGCAAAAAAATTCGGAAAAAAGAAATTGAACAAATAATCAATTATGTAGAAGAGAAAAAATTTCAAATAGATTACGAATATTATAACAATTTTGATAATTTAAAATTGCCTGATATAAAACCAATTTTTTTTACAGATATGAGTAATCTTGAAAAAATTAATGATCATAAAAAATTAGAAAAAAAAATTAAAAAATATATAGAATTTTCAAAAAGGAAAAATAAATCTGATATAAACATTTTAAATTTTGATATGAATGATAAATATAAATCATATTGCCAAATTTTTGATGATTTAAAAACCAAATTACAAACAAAGTCTAATAATAAAATAATATTAAATAAAGCAATAAAATCAGATTTTATATCAATTTTTTTACAAAATGACGATCTGGAAAAAATTTATGAATTTATAAAGAATTATAACCAAGCATTACAAATATATAATAAATTATTACGATTGAAAAATGATATCTTACAAATATTGAATAATAATAATTATAATAAAAAAATTCTCAAAAAATTTCCCCCAAAGAGATTTAATGGAATATTATTCGATAAATCTTTATATGGTAATTTAATGAAATATTTCAATGGTCAAACAAATGTTAAGTCAGACATAGAAAATATTTTAGCTAAACTGCCATCACAAGACGATTATTTAAAAAAGAAACAAATTCAATCCATTGACGATGGTATTTTCAAAAAATATTTTCAAAAATTATCCTATGAAAAATATAATAAACTACTATTGCATCACGAGAAACAAATCCGAACAATAATAAAAAATAAGATAAGCAAAAAAGATAAAAATGAAAAATTAAATTTTAACACATTAAAAAATTTAATAAAATATATTCCTAACAATGATCATTTGCAAGTTTATATTGATAAATTATATTTTGATTATAACGGGAAAATCAAGGAAATACATAAAAAAATGCATCGGGTAGATCAAATAAACATCTTAAAATGGATTATAAAAAATATAGATACCATTTCTGAAACAGTTTTCAAATATATCATAGAAAAAATTGGTTGTAAATATAATCAATTTTTTAAAAATATTTATTTTAAGAAAATTTCTCATTTAAATAATTTAAAAAAAGATTTATTACAAAATTTTTTTGATCTTAATAAAGAATTTGAAAAGAGAACAGACAATAATAATAATAATAATAATAATAATAATAATAATAATAATAATAATAATAATAATAATAATAATAATAATAATAATAATTATAAAGATAATAATAAATTATTAAATAAAGAATTAAAAAAATTATATATTGAATCTCTCATTGAAGATATTGGTCAAAATAGTGATGATTTTATTAATTTACAAAATGATTTCAAAACTTTAACATTTGGGTTAACAGAAATAAATATGATAAAATTATCAATAATTAGAAAACAACTAGCTCATTTTCCATTAGAAATTCATACAGATAATCTAAAAAACATAACAGAAATGTTAATTTTCGATAGAAATCTGGAAAACAATAAAATGTTAAATAAAGCAAAACCCTCATTAAAATATAATAATAATAAAATGAATTTATCGATATATAAATTAATGAATTTAAATGATTTGAAAGCATTTCATTTAATATTATCAAAAATAAAATTTAATATTTTGCAATTTGGCTTTAAATCAAATTTTCTTATATTTGGGAATATAAATAAAATACTAAAATTTCAAATCGGGGTTATGAAAGAAATTAATTTTTTAGTAGAATTTGATAATGAATTTATAATTAATACAAATTTGTTTTTATTAGAGTCAAATTTAAGTAATGTATTGAATACAGATGTTCGAGTATTTACAAAGCAAACTATCTATACATATTCAAAAAATAAAATACCTACATATTATAATATATTAGATTTTGTGACTCAAAATGGAATTACAATTGAGCAACTCAAAAGAGGGAAACAATTTATTGATATCTATAAATCTAATAGTTGGTCAAAAATAATATTAAATAATAAAAAGTGTATAAAGAGATCTAAATATATTCTAAACAAATTATTTTACAAATTATTTCAAGAATCAATAACCCAAGAAAAAATTAAAAAAATTTTGAAAAAACCCTATCAAATGTCCCTTTTAAAAAAATTTATTTTATTCATTTCTCAAATAAAAAATGATTTTTTTAAGAAATTACCCCAGGATATTAATAATAATAACGAAATAAACAAATTAGTAGAGCAACTTGAAACTTTTTGTAAGAATAATAACATCATATTTAAAAATTTTAAAAAAATAAAAATTTCACATATTTTTCACGCTAGATACATTGAATATGTTAAAGATCAACAAACTTTAAATCAAGAAAGATGCAATTTAATAAATTTCCGTAAAGAAAGATTCGGCAATATACCTCAATTAAAAATTATAATAAATGAAAAAGCTCAAAAATATGTTAATAATGTAAAATCGTATCTCAACGATTTGCTGAAAGATATTAATGAATACGACAAAAATTTTTTAAAAAATTCATTAATTGAAGAAAAAAAAATTGATAAATTAATAGAAAAATATTTTAATGATAATTCTTATAAAATAACCGTTAATTGGAATCGTTTAGATGATCAAACTCAAAATATATTATTAAGAAATGATTTTAAAGAATATTTTCATTATAATTTATATTGTTTTACGAAATTTGTAAAAAAGTATAAAGTAGATGACAAAACAATAACTGATAACAGCTTAAGAAAAAAATTAAATAATTACATCGAGAAGAAAACAAGAAGAAAGAATATGGAGTCGAATCTGGCAAATTTAAGCTTTATATTTAAATTTTTACAAAACGAGGAAATTTTTGAATACTTTTTCGAAAATAATAAAGATAGAAAACTAATCGAATTGGTTAAGGATGATTTTTATCATCAATATATACACTTTTATGATCAACGTATTATATTTAATTCAAAAAATAACAAACATTTAATATCATGTGGATTCAATTATGAAGTTGAAATACAATATTTAAAAGAAAAAAAAGCGTTAAAACAAGAAATCATAAAAAATAAAAATAAATATCGAAATGTTAATATATTTCGTGACATTTTTGAAAAAAACAATCTTTTATATGAAGGGAATAAAATTTTAGGATTTTATTCTAATGAAATTTCATCTTTATATGATAATTTATTACAAAAAAGCATTTATGACAAAAATTCTCTTATCTATTCAAATATTTTAAAACAAGAAGAAAGAATGAATATTCTAGAAGAGACTTATACAAAAAATATAATTTCAAAGAAAACAGGTACAAATCGATTTTATCAATATATTAAAAATTTAGAAGATTTCTGTAAAAAATTAGATTGGAACCAAAAGGAAATAGAAAATTATAAAAAAAAAAAGTGTTATAATGATCACAATAAAATTGTAATTAATTATTATGAATATTATGCTAAATTTTGTCAATATCAACAATTGATTGATATTTTAAATTACCTGGAAAATAAAGTTCATAATTTAAAAGAAATTTGTAAAAATAATTATAATCAAATCTTAGTGAATAAAATAAAATTAGTAAATGAAAATTTAGTCAATATTAAGAAAAAAAAAGAGAATTTATTAATGACAATTATAAATATGCAATTTGTTATCAACCAAATTAATAGTAAACTTATAAATCCCTTTGAAATAGTTGATTTAGAAAGCAAGATCCAACAAAATGAAGAAAATAAAGTTGATATTACTGAAAAATATCTATTTAATTTGGAAAAAATAGTAAAAAGTGAATTAAATGAAAAAAATTTTCTTGTTTTATAAAAAAATTTTTAATAAATTTTGTTAATTAATTTACAAAATATAAACCTCCTTTCAAAAATTTAACATTCTTGATTTTTTTTTTTTAATTTTTACTTTTTTTTTTTTTAGTTTTTTAAATTGTTAACAAGAATAGGAGTTATTTTAGAGCTATGAATTTTTTTTTTCAAAACTCATACATTTTAAATTACAAAAATTATGCAAATATATTTTGTTATAACCTTTCATTAAGAGTGGTATTTAAATGGAACAAATGATAGAAATGGATGAATACTGTTTGAATTTGTTTTTCAGATTTTGGAATTTCACTTGTAAATTTATGAAAAAAAAAAAACTTTTGATCAGCTTTAATTTATTTAATTTTATTGAGAAGGTTTTGAGATATTTGTGATTAATAAGTATTTAAAAAACGAAAGGATCATTATTAATTTTTATCTTTATAGCACTTTTTTTATACAGTTAATAATATATAACAGTCATATGAAATGTTCTTTTCTAAAACTTGTACTACTAAGTTGGATTTTTTTTTTTTAGTGTACAATCCCAAATATGAAGTTGATTTCAATCAGGTTTGAAAAATTATTAATTTTATTTGGAATTGGCTACATGAAAGTTTTAAGATTGTGGTATATTTAACAAAAACAGATTTTTTTGGCAAACATTCTATTTTGGATTTTGATTTTTTTTTTGTATTTTTTTTCTATTTTTGGATTGTTTGATCATAAACAATATTAAAAAAAAAAAAAAAATGTTTTTAGAATTTTTTTATTAAATTCTGTTGTAAAAAAAATTGTTTCCTTTCAATGTGTAATGTTTTGTCTAGAAACTTAAAAAAAGAACTTGCATTTAAACTCACCTAAACCTCTATTGGAGTCAATCTATTCAACTTGTTAATTTTATTCATTCATTTGGTAAAAAAACATGATACAAAATAATTTTTTAAGGGACTAGTCTTCTACGACAACAAGGCAAAATTTTAAAATATGTTATTAGTGGTATTCTTTACTTTACGTATTTTGTAGATCCCAAGTGTTTAAAATTCTGATCGTCAAAGAAACCCAAAATTGAATATTTTTTTTGTGAGACCATTTTTTTTTTCCATTTCTTCTAAAAACGAAAACTATTAAATTCATTTTATTTCTCACAATTTAACAAGTTTTTACCCCATTTATTGTCATTTTGATCATTATTATACGATAACATTTCTTTGTTACCAGTAATATTAATATAAAGATTTTTTTTCAATTTTGAGATAAAACTTTTGGTTAACCAAAAAAATGATATATTGAACCGATTAAAAAATAATTGTATTTTTTTAAGAAGAATAGTTATAATAATCAAATTTTTGTGGTTATTTAAACATTTTACTCAGAATTTTTGTTTTTGTTTTAAGATGAAATTAGATTTTTCAAAATAAAATTTTCTTGAAGATATTTGGGAATTAGTTAATTTTATCCTCAAAATTCAAAATCGTTTTTTTTCTGTCAAAAATTAATTTAATTGTTATAAGGATTCTTGTGAATAAGACCAAACAATTTGTTTAAAAAAATTCTTCAAAATTGAAAATTTTTTTTGTAATTTTTTTTCAGTTTTTTGAAAACCAGAAAACAACTTTTTCAAAACATTAAAGAAAAATTTTTTTTTGCATAATAGATCTCAATTTAATTGATAAATTGGAGTTAAGCTTCTACCTAACCTATTCATTTTTTAATCAATTAAACAACGAATAGTTTTAATGACTAAGATTTGAATTGAAATATTAATCAAAGAAAAAGAAACCAAATAAAAAAAAACTGCTTTCGGAATCAATACTTTCCAACATAAAACGAAAAATATGTCTTCCCATTTTCAAGAATTAACTTAAATTTTAAACGAAATAATAGATTACTTTTTTTTGTTTTATATTGGAAAGACGCATATTTGGAATTTCAAAAAAGAGGCTCAAATCAATAAATTGTTTAAATGAGCATAACTGATCCATTTCATAAGTAGAAACACAAATTCCAAAAAAAAAATTTTCAAGATTTGTCAAGATTTCATTTTATTTTTAAAAATGACTACTCCCTTAAAGCATTTTTTTTCTTTCAAGTTGTACTACGGTATGGAAACAAAATTTCACAAGTTGAATAAAGTGTCTGTATGTTTTTAAGTGAGAAAGTAATCTTGTCTGTTTCTGGATCATTGAACTCACCTTTTAATCTTGTCAAATACTCCAACCAAAATAGTTCCTTTTTTGTTTTTGAAATTCCTAAATATTTGCTTGTGTTCAGAAAGTCATTTATTTCCTTTTCTTATTTGATTTATTATCATCATAAGAAGAGTCTCTCAATAAGTAGAAAAAGTGTTTCAGTTTCAAAAAAAAAGTTCTTTCATGCCAAAACAACATTAAGAGTTTGTTTATTAAATAATTTTAATTTTTAGATCTTACTCAAGAATTACTGTTGTTCAAACGGTGACCTAAATCTACCTAAACCACTTTCTTTGAATAAAAATATCCTCTTTTATTTTTCTTGAGTAAGTCTTTTTTTCATTTAAAACCCTTTCTAATTAAACACTCTTTATTTTGAACAAACACAATTGTCGTTTTTTGCTTTTTTTTTTGTCTATCCAAAAAATGAACAATTAAAACAAAAGAAGAACAAAAGAAAAAGAACAAGAGAAAAAAAAAGATCCCACAAATTAGATTAAAATCACAAGGTGTTCTTAATGTGGTTTTAAATATAAAAAAACCTTTTATTTAGTATAAAAAGATGAACACCTTGTTCAAGGGCACTGCAAAGTTTGATGATTCCAAGTTTTTTCAAGAGTAAGTACAAACAACAACAATAAAAAATCAAGGTAAGAGTTTGAAAAGAAATAAATTAGTGTACACAATACAAGCACTATATGAACTTTTTTTCCATTATTCGCTTTCTTTTTTAAAACAAAGGATTTTTCGAAACAAGAGGAATTTTGAAAAATAAAGAAACCTAAAATTTCCAAAAGCTCAGAATACTAAAACCAAATCAAAGAGCAAAAGCTACAAACAGCCAAGCAAGGCCAAAGGATCAAAGAACAAAATCTTGAAATTGATAAACAAAATGAACTAATCGAAGAGCAAAACCAACGAATTTTTAAACAAAAGATTGACTAGGATTAACACAAAATTTCAAAAATATTGTGCTCAGCGAAGAAGAAACAGATCCAGAAATCACAGAAATCACAGAAATCACAGAAATCACAGAAACAGGTAAATAAAAAAAAATACATATCTTTCTATTTCTTTTTCTTTTTAATTGTCATTGGATTTATCATTCTTTCTTTTAAATTTATTTTTAAATTTTAGAAAAAAAATAAAAACTAAAAAGGAAAAAATCTGGAAAAATTTAAAGTCTTTCTATTATGTTCACAAAAAGAATCAACTTTCTCTAAACCCTATCAAATTATTTTTCAAAATTATTTGGGTTATTCTTTTCTCACCTAAAATTAAATATCAAAAAAAAGAAACTTATTTGCTAAAGAGGATGGAAATTTGAAGAACAAATTGGAAATCAACAAAATTGCAAAACATATATGACTTAGAATCCAGGGATAATGTACTCTTTGCCCAAATCTTAAAATCGATTCATTATCAAAAAAAAGCAATATTTAGGAGAGCAAAGTTGTTTTTTTTAAATGATTGGTAAGATCAAGTTAATAGAACCAGAAAGAAGGTAAAGATAAAAAATGTTTTCATTGATCAAGTTTACCACTCACTACCAAAATAAAATTTTATGCACCATTTCTCATTTTATTTTTTTTAGACTCATATTTCGCTTTAGTACAGAGAGGGTTGCACACATCCAATGGTAAACAAAAACGTGAGTACTCTCATCATTCAAGAACTGTAAATGTAACCTAAAATTACATAATCCATTTTGAGAAAAATATAAGTCCTCTAATAAAACTGAAATACCTAAAGTATTCCAACTTCAAGACTCATTATTTCTTCATTGTCATTTAAAAAGAACCAATCAATATCTTTTACTTCTTGAATTATTTTATTTATTGCTAAAACAATAGCTAATTTTAGTACATTATCACCGGACTCCAATCACATTTTAAAAATTTTTTTGAAATTTATTTCGTTAATTTTCAAAAACAAGTCCCGTTCCTCATCAAATGATAAAACTTTTGTTTTCAAACTGATCAGCTTATAATTTTTTTTTACGAGAAAAAAAATTACATATTACAAAGTTGGTATTTTTGAAAAAAATATGTTTGAAAAACGTAAAGCACTTCATTTAAAAATTGAAGGATTGCTTTATTGAACAAAATACCCAAAAGAAAAAAAAAAATAAAATAGTACTGACATTGTATCGTAAGACATATGAACAACTTTCTTCTCAAACAACAAAGTCCTCTCCTCCAAACTATTGTTGATAATTTAACTTCTGGTTTATTCTCACATTCAAATGAAAACTCATCTGAAGAAACGATAAACAATTTTCAAAACTTTTCAAAATTAAAATTAAAAGCTGAAACTGATTTTTTTATGTGGTGCAAGAAGTGTTGGAAAGACTTGGACACTTATTGATTTTGCTTTTCCAAAATTATTCTCTCTCTTTTTTACCTTTTCTTTATTTTCAGGAGAAATCTATAAAGATCCTAATATGAAAATCTTGGTTGATGATATTGAAAAGATATTTATTCTGATGTTTAAATTTGACTGAAATTAGATCTTGACACAATTCAATTCAAAATTAACCTCATGAAAGAGTTGAAATTGATATATTTGCAAGACTACTAGCCCTAATTATTTTTTTAATTCAAGAAAAAGAAAAAGAAGAAGAAGAAGAAGAAGAATTAAAAAAAAAACAAAAAGATCAATAACAAGAAAAAGAATAAATTTGCCCCAAAAATGTTTCAATTATTGCAAATACAACAAACAGAACAGATCGAAAAAATGGTAAATTTGATCAAAAAATTTAAAAGTAACTGCAAATGGAGAGGGAAAAGTTATTTAAAAAATTTCAAAATAATATTCAAGTTAATGTATTCAGTCAAATTTAGCCTCCTTAAATAAGTTGTTGTATTCAATGAGGCATTGAAGGTTTGACCATTGAAAGTGAGATCTGAGTAGAGAAGGGAGTTAATTGATTGGGAAGTAATTATGCGAGATAAAAAATGCGTTTGTAACGACAGTATAAAAGTTTTGAGAAAAAACTTGATCGTCATTTTTTTTAACTCATCTCATTTTTAAATGTCTCAAAAAGAAAAACTAATTTCATCTCAAGAATTGATTGAAGAGTCAGAAAAAGGATATATCAATAAAAATACTGAACGTATCCAAGAAATAGTAGCAAAGAGATTTCGAAAATTTCTACAAGAAAAAGAAGAAACAAGAGAATTAATAAAAATACCCATTAAAGAACTTGATCGATACATGGTTGTTTTTATTTCGAGGTTGAAAAAAAGTTAATACTGAATCATATTCATGGAATAGTTACCGAACAATGGTCCATTGTTTAATTAGTTATTTAAGAAGAGTGTGGCAACAAAATGAATTGGACAATTATCCCACTTTGGAAAAGTTATATAGAACACAATCTACACTCGATCGAAATTTAAATAAGCTTAAGGAAGAGAATAAAGTTGGAAAACACACTGCTTGGTTAACTGGGGGAAGAAGAAGATCGTTTTTTTATCAAGTTTGGATTTAGAAGATCCTTACGATTTACTCGTCTGTGCATTCTGGTTAACTGGTATATTCACAGGATATCGAGGTGGTGAATATTACCAAATTTTGCAAAGGGATGTTTCATGGGAAGAAGAAGATGGAGAACTTTTTATAAAAAATTATACAAAGAAAAAAAAAATACGATCAGGGAACTTCAAAACAAAAGGGTTGTTTTGAAGATTTTAAATTTATATTTAATTATCCAGCTGCAAAATTTAATCCATATGAAATAATTAAAAAATATTTTAACCACTGCCCAAAAAGACACCCAAATGCAAGTTTCTGGTGTTCAGTTAATTGGTCTAAAAATCGAAAAAAAATTTTATAAAGATTGTAATGTTTCAGCAAGCACTTTAAGACGTTATTTACAAAAAAAAGGTGAAAAACGCTAAAATTAAAAAAAAACATAACATTCCACTCAACTCGTTCAACAGTTATCAATAAATTTCGAATAAAGGGTATAAAAGATTCGGAAGGGATGTTTTTTACTGGACACCAATCTAAAAATGGTTATAATTGTTATAAGAGACAAGATAGGTTACTAAATAAACAAATTGCAGAATCATTATGCCATGTTTCAATGGAAACCAAAAAAGAAAAAACGATCAAACAAGACTTAAAAAAGAAAAGATCTAATTCCAAGGAAAAGAAAATTGAAAGTGTTGAAGAGACCTCCAACGAGAATAGAAATTTTAATGATTTTATGGGAAACATTAAATTAATCAATTGTTCTAATATTAATTTCAATTTTTATAACCAAAGAAAATAAATTAACACTTTTTATTCTTTCTATTTTGTTCTTCTTCTTCTTTCGTCTAAATTTTCTTTTTATCATACATTAACTCGGATTATCAGGCACTCATTTTCAAATGTTATTTCATCAATATCATAAGTTAACAAAAAGTTGTCCAACCACTTCGCTTCAACTCATCTTGATATTTGTGAATGTGTCTCGACACTCCGGTCTCGACTACATTAACTGATATCAAGAATCGTTTCCCGCTTCGCTAATCTTCCAACAATTTGTTAACTTATGATATTTCGGATAACATTCTCATTTCGACCTGATAAGAACAGATATCTTTAAAAATGTTTTTAAAATTAAAAACATTTACTGTATAATCGATGAACCCCAATGGGTCCAAACGGAACTTTGATCAAATGACATTTCCTAAAATGGCTATTAAAGAGAACTCAAAATTAAATGTAAAATAAGGAAAGATCAATAATAAACGAAAGATTATATACAAGTTATTTTAAAAGTAATTTTTTTTAACAATAATTAAAAATGATTCTAATAATTGTTTCAAAGGAATAATCTCAGGAACAAGGCTTTCTATTACAAAAATGGATATTTGTGGTACAAGCTGGATTTAAATCTAAAGGATGATTCTCCAATTTGACTGTATTTTATCACCTTTTAAACCTTGGAATCTTGATCAAGTTTATAACCATTTTTCCTTCTTTTTCAATTTAAATAACAACGTAAAAAGAAAAAATACCCCAATTCAAAAAGGATATTTGAAAAAATTTGAAGGACGACCAAGATGGATTGAAAATTTAATTCTAAATATTTTACAGCTCAATAATAATAAAGTAATACTGACTATAAATGATTTGAATGAAATTACAACAAAAACCTTTGAATGGAATAAAAACTTTATATTAGAGAATTTGAATAGAAAATGGTCATTCAAGAAAAAAATCTTTTTAAAATTATTTATTGATAATTTTTTATTTTTTCCAAGATATTCAACAAAATACCATTTTTTAATTTAATCAGATTAATCGATTTAATGAATATTTGTGATATCTAAAATTATCAAATAATAATAATAATGAAAATTCTGATTTTGATGAGAAAAGTGCAACAATTCAAATTGAAGAGAAAAATAATTGAAGAGATTCTAAAAGAATTTGTTGATGAAAAAAACACAAAGGATGAATAAATTTTGTTTGAAGAAATTTATAAAAAATATATGAATAATTTTGATAAAATGCAAAATAATCAATCAACAAAGGATTCTAAGAAAGGAACTTTATTTGAAGATATAATTTTCACAACTCTATTAACGAATTTTAATAATAAAACATTATATGATTTTGGAAATACTTTTTACCAAAAAAAGAAGCTCAAGGGAAATTGACAGACTTCCCCCCTTCCCAAAAACAAAAAAATAATAAAAAATCAAAAAATTCAATTCAATTAACACCACTTCCTCTCTGGACAAAAAATCCAAATAATTTTTATTTAAAAAAAAGTAGAAATCCATCTTCTTTGCAATATAATGATGATTTAGAATATTTCCAAAAAAAAAAAAGTATATGAATTGATAATAAAACTAAATGAATTAACAAGATCTGATTGTATTTTATTACTATCACCAAAAATAACAATCAAATAAAAAGATAAAAAGAAACAAGAATAACAACAAGATCAAGAAAAAGAAAAAGAAGAAAGAAAAGGAAAGGAAAAGGAAAAAAAAAGAAAAAAAAAGAAAAAGAGAAAATAAACAATAACAAGAATAAGAAAACAAGAAAATAAACAAAAAAATAAACAAGAAAACGATCAAGAAAAGAAAAAGAAAAAGAAAAAGAAAAAGAAAAAGAAAAGTATCATTGGCTATTAATAAAAAGTAGATTTTATACCAAGAAGATTGGTTATTGGGAAAATTATTATGATAATTATAAAACTCTACTGATTTTAAATGGTATACACAGGTCTTGCAAAATCAAATGTCACCAAAAGTCATTTTCATTCCAAGTTTACAGAATGTAAAAAATAAAAAACATTACCTTCAAAATTGAATGTTTTTTCAATGAATGTTTTTTAAAGGAATTTGAAAAACTATTTTTTGTTATTTTGTGGGAAAACATTGGTTTAAGTCAAAAAAAAATTAATGTTTTTCCAATGAATGTAAATGAATGCCAAATTGAAAATATGACATTTTGAAACATTCAACAAAATGACATTTTGGCGATTGAATGTTTTTGATCTGAATGTCAATGTCATGTCATTTTGCAATGTCACTCAATTTTGCAAGACCTGTGTAGGGTTTTCTCTAGCGAAAATCAGCGAAAATCGAAAATATCTGAAAATAATTTTCAATAATAAGTAAAAAAATTCAATTTTTTTTTTATTTATTAATTAAAAAATCTCACTTCAATAATGAGTACACTTTTTCAATATTGTTTTTTTATTTTTTCTATTTGAAATTTTTTATGTTCTTTTGAATATTTTCAATAATTAACTAAAAATTTCAATAAAATTTAAAATATAAATATCCATAAATTTTCCTGTGAAGAAATATAATTATATATATATATATATATGTGTGTGTTTCGCCATAACCAATTTTAGTAATTTTTTTATTATTTATTTTATCAAAAGAAATTTATTATAATCATTCAAATTGATATTAATCGTGGTATTTGATAATCAATAAAACATAAAAGATATTTCATTGTTCATTGGCACCTTAGTTAAAATGATAATATAATTTCCTTTTTAATTTTGTTTGACAAAAAAAAATTGTAGTCAATTTAATAATAACTAATAAATATCAATTTCTCATGATTTTCAATATAAATTTATCAAATAGATTATATTTTTATTGTTAATTATTGGATTTAGATGTGAATTTTTTTTCTTGAAAAATTAATCAAAATTTTTCTTAATAAAAACCTAAAATTAGTAATTATTTTATTCACAGTACTAATAAAAATAAATAAAATTTAAAATTCCAAGGATTACCTTATAAATAAAAAATTTAATTACAAATTTCATTATGAAAATAAAACCTTTTCGCGAATTTCAGGTATTTTATTGTCAAGAAGAAAAATGATTTGCTCAATTTGTAAAATAACTAATTATTTTCATATTTTTACTAATTATGTTATAACAAGAGTGTATTTATGTAGGATTCTTTTTCTAGTTTATCTAAAACTAATAAAATAATGAAAATCATGACATTAAAGTCTAAAAAAATTTAAAAAAATGTTTGTAATAACTATTTCAATTTTTTTTGACATTGGAGCCTAAAATTAGTACTTTTAATTGTATAATTATAATGAAATGATTCTATTTTTTGAAAGTTTAATCGGTTACTATACGAGTTTAAATAGTTATAAACAAAATAATTCAATTTTTTTTAATAAATTCATGATCCATAGTTTTTTTTTATTTTAAAAAAAAAATTTGTTTTTTTGATCAATTAATTTTTTTTTTGATTGATCAATTTTTTTTTGATTGATCAAATCAAAATTTTTAAAATGTAAAATATTTTGCTACTGTATTTTTTTTGGCCATTTTAGAAGAATAAAAAGTTGGTAAAATTTTATGATTTTTCTGCAAATGAAGTTACATTCATTTTTTTTTTCACAACTTTTATGACTAATTTACAAATTTTATCAACAATTGCAGTTAATCAACTTTCAAATTATACAAGAAAAAGGAAAAAATTAATGTATCCAAAAAAAACACTCTAAAAAATTAAAAAGAAAAGAAAAAAAATCATCTTTAAAAATAAAAGAAAAAAGTTTAATTTATGGAATCAAAACAATTCTAATTTCCACATATTACCTGAAAATATTCTTAAAAAGTTAAATAAAGAGGGTTGGAAAGACACTACAGAACAAAATAAAATTACAGTCAGTTTCACTTTTAAGGCACAAACTTGCAACGAAATTTAAGGCACAAAAAAATCTCAAATTAAGGCACAAATTTTGGAATTTAATTTTTTACAATTTATTTTTACTAGAATTTGAATTTTGTGCCTTAATTTGAGATTTTTGTTGTGCCTTAAATTTCGATGAAAGTTTGTGCCTTAAAAGTGAAACTGACTGTAATTCTAAAAAACATATTTTTGGTAAAACAAAACTTATTACAGTCAGTTTCACTTTTAAGGCACAAACTTTCAACGAAATTTAAGGCACAAAAAAATCTCAAATTAAGACACAAATTTTGGAATTTTTTTTTTTTACAATTTATTTTTACTAGAATCTGAATTTTGTGCCTTTATTTGAGATTTTTTTTGTGCCTTAAATTTCGTTGAAAGTTTGTTCCTTAAAAGTGAAACTGACTGTACTGAAAAACTTAATTCAGTAAAGGACTGTTTCTTATCATTATTTAATAAACAGTTAATTGATAAATTATTAAATATTTTGAATACACAATTGAAAATTATTGAAAAAAATCAAAAAAAAAAAAAAACAGAAAATATAAAATAAATTACAAACCATTTATAAAACAAGAATTATTAAATTTTATTTCGATATTTATTGAGATGCAATTATGTCCCCAACCCAATTTAAGGTGCTATTGGGAAAAAAAATACTTTATTGTTTGGAAATCAATTTATTCAAAAAAAATTTAGCTCGAGATAGATTTTTACAACTTCATAATTGTTGGAGATTTTCAAAGAAAAAATCTTTTAAATCTATATTAAAACAAATTGAAAAAATTTTTCAAAATTCATACAGTCAGTTTCACTTTTAAGGCACAAACTACAAACGAAATTTAAGGCACAAAAAAATCCCAAATTAAGGCACAAAATTTGGAATTTTATTTTTTACAATTTGTTTTACTAGAATTTGAATTTTGTGCTTTAATTTGAGATTTTGCTTGTACCTTAAATTTCGATGAAAGTTTGTGCCTTAAAAGTGAAACTGACTGTAGTATCCTGGTTCAAAAAACGTTGTAGATGAAATGATGGTAAAATTCCGTGGTAGATGTAAATATAACGTTACTATACCAAAAAAACCCATACCAAAAGGTTTAAAATTAAATTCAATTGCAGATGAAAGTTCTTATATATATGGAATTGAATTACAGTCAGTTTCACTTTTAAGGCACAAACTTTCAACGAAATTTAAGGCACAATAAAAATCTCAAATTAAAGCACAAAATTCAAATTCTAGTAAAAATAAATTGTAAAAAAAAAAAAATTCCAAATTTTGTGCCTTAATTTGAGATTTTTTTGTGCCTTAAATTTCGTAGAAAGTTTGTGTCTTAAAAGTGAAACTGACTGTATTTAAAAAAAGGAAAAAAACTAATCAAGAAATAATCATTAAATTAGTTAAAAAATTACCATTAGATAAACACCCACCATATTATTTTCATATTTATACAGATTCATATTTAGGTTCATTAAAAACTTCTTTAGAATTAGTTAAATTAAAGATTAGAACTAAATCTTTAACTCAAAAAAACAGACCCTCTTTTTTATTTGGTAATGGATTACAAACTAAATTACAATTAAACCAATGTAGAACTTTTTCATTAAAATTTTTATAATGAAATGGTTAATGTAACATGTTATAGATATGAAAAGAAAATTGGTTCATCTTATGTAAATCTAATAACAGATTCAGAAGATGACCATTCACATGAATTTTTACCAAAAAAGATACAATTACAATTAATGAGAAAACAAGTAAAAAAAAAAAGAAAATACAAAATAAAATAAAAATAAAACCATGGTGTGTTGTAGATTATATTAATAATATGAACTATATAGATAGAGCCGACCAAAATATAAATTCTTATACAGTCAGTTTCACTTTTAAGGCACAAACTTTTAACGAAATTTAAGGCACAAAAAAAATCTCAAATTAAGGCACAAAATTTGGAAATTTATTTTTACAATTTATTTTTACTAGAAATTGAATTTTGTGCTTTAATTTGAGATTTTTAATGTGCCTTAAATTTCGTTGAAAGATTGAGCCTTAAAAATGAAACTGACTGTAGTTTTAATCATAAACACAAATGTTGGAAAAGATGTTTATTATATCATTGATTTAATATTTTGATTTTTTTCACACAAATAATTTATAATTCAAATAAAAATTCAAATAAAAAACTGACAAAATTGAAATTTTTAACAATTTTAACTACTCAAATTTCATCTGTTAAAACTCCACAGTTTGATAAAAAACATAAATTAGTTGGAAAATATAAAAGAAAAAATTGTTATTTTTGTCAAAGATTTTTAGAAAAAAAATCCAGTACAATTAAATTCTGTATGAATTGTAATTTATCATTTCATAAGAAATGTTTTTATCGGGCACATATTTTTATATAAATTTTAATTTTTGTATAAATTTTAATTTTTATAACAAAAATTTTAGCTTTTATTTATTATTTCTTCAATAAATAATAAAACTTTCCTTTTTTTGTTCATATTTTATTGTTAATATTGAATTATTTAAAATTATTGAATTTAAAAATTTTATTAATTTGAATTCGATCAATTTTTTGTATTTAAAAATTTACTACCTTTCAGGCCGTGGCGGCATATATATATATATAAATTAAAAATTGAACTGGCAGTAGTATAATAATATAATTCATCAAACATGGGATTTTTAACTAATTTATTCAACCAATGATTACATAAAGGTTAGGGGGGAATGAAAGCCCCATTCATGGAGTTTGGGGGTGTAGGTAATATAGCACCTAATAGGTTAGGTACGTAAATAGTAATTTTGCTTTTTTTTTTTTTTTTTTTAGAATTGAAAAGAAAGTTTTGTATTTGGTATGTAGGAGAATCCCGACATCATTCCTTAACAAGATTAATATATATATATATATAGTCTACGACAAAAAAAATTTCTCACAAACGTTATCAATACAAAATGATATTTATAAATTGAAAAATTTCAATTTGTATTTTTATTTTTCAAAGTCGTATCATTTTTGAAACTAGTTTCAAATGTCGAATCCCTCCCCATTTTCTAAGATTTTAGGAATGATTTTGTCAAGGTGTTTAATCTGGGCTCTAATTTTTTTTGTGGAAATTTTTTTTCCAATTTTTTTTGATTGAATTTTTCAGTTCTTCTTGGGTTTCGGCAGATTCTTCTTCGATCATGTTTTTTAAATCATTCCATATCTTTTCAATTGGATTCAAATCGTGTGATTTGGTAGGTAAGTACACCAATTTACAGTCAGTTCCACTTTTAAGGCACAAACTTTCAACGAAATTTAAGGCACAAAAAAATCTCAAATTAAGGCACAAATTTTGGAATTTTTTTTTTTACAATTTATTTTACTAGAATCTGAATTTTGAGCCTTAATTTGAAATTTTTTGTGTGCCTTAAATTTCGTTGCAAGTTTGTGTCTTAAGAGTGGAACTGACTGTAATTGAAATTCTTTGAACCAATTCATTGAAAGTTTTGATTTATAAAAGGGTGCATGGTCTTGAAGAAATTCAAAATCAACGCCATCATATTTATTTTTAAAAAAAGGAATTAATGCTTGTTCAGGTATTCGAGTATAAATTTCTGAATTCAATAGTGATTTTGAATTTTTGAAAAAATCTTTTGAAAAAACAATTTCAGTTTTTCCCTTGTAAGAAATTGCACCCCAAATCATAACTGAAATTCTTTTATTATCCATTTCTTTTCGGGGTCTTTTCTCACGTTTCTTGATATAAACATAAGATGTATTTCGAAATAACTCTATTTTTGATTCATCACCAAAAATCACCCTTTTCCCGTCATAATTATAGTAGAGTCTACAATACATCTTTCTTTTTTCCTTATCTTTTTGCGAAAGTTTTGGAATTATGATTGGTTTAACAGGAATCCAATCATTATTTTTCCGATATCTTTGTATAGTTCTTATAGATATGGATGCATTGAGTTGTTTTTTGATCAAAGGTTTCAATTTTATTGAACTTTTCTCACGATTTTCATTGAATATTTCTTTTAGTTTTTGGAGTTGTTCATTATTTAACAAACTTTTTCGACCACTACCTTCTTTCCGAATAAGTGAACATGTACGAGATTTTTTCTCCCAGTTTCAAATAGTTTTAGTTGTAATATTATTGTTTTTTGCTAGTTTTTTGATTGGTATACCTTCTTTCAATTTTAATAGAATTTGGTATTTTGTTTCAAGTGAGGTTTTTTGTTTTTTGTTCATTTTATAAATAAATTTATTGTAAATGAAAGTTGAATATTGAATAAAAAAATAAAAAAATAAAAATGCCAAATATCCTAGTTTCAATTTTTCAAAAAAAAAAATCATTGAAAATGACAGATCAAAAAAAATAATTGATGGTTTGATGGGAAATTTTTTTTTTTTGTAGACTATATTTATTGGAAAACATTTTTTATATAAAATGAGTTTATATATGAGTTTTTTAAATTAATATTGATATTCTATAAAGTTAGTACATATATATTTTTTGATTTAAAATCTATAAATTAAAAAAAAAAAAAACTCAAAAAAAAACTCATTGATTGTAATTGAAGCAATTAAACTTTTCTTATTGTTGAAAATTTTCTTAACTCATTCAAAAATATATTCCAATATTCAATTAAATTCTCAATTCTGTTTATGTAATCAAATAATATATATAGTAAAATTTTGGTAAATTTTTTATAAATTTTTATTTATTTAGAAATTTTTTTTTTTTCTATTGATTTTCATTTTCAATAGAGGTATCACATTTATAAGAGAACAAGCAATCAATTATGAATAATAATAAAATAAATAAAAAAAATAAGAAGAAGAAGAAAAAGAAGAAGAAGAAGAAGAAGAAGAAGAAAAATTAGAAAATAAATAAAACAGAGAAGAATTTTGTAAAAAAATCTCATTTTCTGAAATAATAATCAACAAATTTTAGTTGTCAGAATAAAAAAGTAAATAAACAAAATTAATCACCTCCACTATAACTACCACCGCCAGAAGTACCACCCCTACCACCATGACCGTGATATTGAGGCGGTTCTCTAGTTGTTTCTACAATAAACCTCTTATAACGTCTATAAAAATGCGTGTTATAATCTAGGAACTGATACCTTTTTGTGATCTCTGGTTCCGAACTATTGATGCGTTCACCATCTTCGTCAAAGCTCATCCATACTATATTTTTCACCCCATTCCTCTCGCAGAGATAATAGCCAGTAGGCTGTACCTTTATTAACTTTTGATCTATACCTTGTAAATTTGTTATAAAATAATAAAGTAAAAAGAACCATATATAAATTATTAAAAAGTTATAAACAGCCCTCGTCTTAATATAATACATTTGTAGGTCACATCCTGTTTCATTATAATTATTTAAATTTCCAAGAAAAACTGAACATGGTATAAGAACAATAAACAAAAATAATAAAATGACATAAATAGTTGGTTTGCTAACATTATGATAATAATTGGAATATTTTGTAGGTTTCAAATGAGAATAAATTAACAGAACTTGTACTCCAAGTAATCCCATCAACATGATATTCAAGAAAATATAAGACTTTTTATAAGAATTTTCACAATAATCTGAATCATATGTTGCCCCAATTATCAACAAGATCAAAATAGTGATTATCAACAATAATTGAAAAGCCGCATATATTTTAAATCTTTTTTTGCCCTTTTTTGAGAGACCAAATTCAGTAAGGAAGAAGTGATCATTTGCATTATCTCTTGGTCGAGTTTTATGTTTACTTTTGGTTTTTTTTTTTTTTTTTTTTGATTCTTTTCTTCAATGATTGCTTGTTCTCTTATAATGTTTTGATTTTGTAGCTTAAATTGATTATTTTGATGTGGAGAAAATTGAATTTGGTTCAGACCAATTTGTGGTAATGGAGGTAATTCAATATCGTACTCTTTATTTACGTTTGTGTTCATCAATTATAAAAAGAGAGAAATAAGTAAATTCCTTAAAAAGAGATGTCAAATTAAAAAAAAAAAATAAAAAATAAAACTTTTTGATAATGATAGTTGAAAGATCAATAGAACAATTAAACATCAATCGGAATTCAATTTTCTCATTAATGTGATTGTTTAAAATATAACATGTTACTCTTTTTTTTTTGGAAAAAACATTTTGTAAAACAATCTCATCTAAAATCTCTTGATATATTTCCAAATTTTCTCCAAATGAGAAGAAATCCTTAATTATTAATCATCAGAAGTATTTGTAATTACATTCAATTTAATAAAAATTTAAATTTATTTCAAAAGAGAAAATAAAAAAATTCCCATCAAAAAAAAAAGAAAAAATTCAAAAAATGTAGAAAAAAAAATTTATTTTTTTAACTTTTTTTGTGTCGAAAAATGAAAAATCTGATTTATTCAAGCAATACAAATTACAAACTTTCTTATTTCTATTTTTTTTTTTTTTTTTTTATTCTTCTCTTGAACAGCCTGTTTCTGCAAATTGAGTGTCTGGATTGTTCTATTCTTAACCCTGTTGTTGTTCTTCATGATGACAAAATCAATGATCAAGGTTTAATGGCACAAGATCAGCAAAGGGTCTCTATCTTTCCTGAAACAAACAATTATTTAGTCGTTTGGACAAGAAGTTCATCAGGGGACAACCAAATATCATCTATTTATGGCAGGATTTTCGATTCTTCTAATATCGCTTTAACTTCTGAATTCGCTGGATCCACATCAACTGGGAATCACAAATTATACCCTTCCGAAGGGATCTTTAATGAGACACATTTCGTCATTACGTACCAATCTGTAAACAATATTTATGGCCAATTGTTCGAGTATGATCAGAACAACAACAATCAAGTCAGCAAATTAGGAGATTTGTTCCAAATTAATACAAACACTGAAGCCGCGATCACACCAAAAGTACTAGTCTTCAATGAAACCAGTTTTCTTGTCGTTTGGGATGCTCTTACAGATAATTCAAACTATGATCTATATGCACAAATGATGGCACTTGAAAATGGCTCTGCAGTCAAGGTTGGAAACCAAACGCTAATCAACACGCACACTGTCTCCCATCAGGCGAATCCTGCTGTTGCCAAGCTGAGTGAAAATGGGCACAAGTTTGTTGTTGTGTGGACGAGTTTAACCCAGGACAGATCAGGTGAAGGTGTCTATGGACAAATTTTTGAACACTCTGTACAAGATGGCAGCCTTCACAAATTGAATTCAGAATTCCTAATTAATACACATACCACAAATGATCAACAAAATCCCAAAGTCTCAAGCATCTCAAACCAGCTTCACGCTTTCGTGGTCATTTGGGAAAGCAACCATCACAAGGATGGCGTTGGGCTATATGGACAGGTGTTTAATTCAATCAACGGCGAAAGAATTCAGAATGAATTCCTCATTAATAATCGCAATAATAGCCACCAGCATCCTTCAGATATTATCAAATTATCTGACAATTCTTTTATAATTGTATGGATCACCGAAATTGAAGGGAATGAAGGAACGTACAGTGTCATTGGCAAAATATATAATCTGTTTATGACTTCTGATGATGACGACGACAAGACGATCCAAGATTACAAAGTAATGCAAATTGGTCAGGAATTCCAAATTCGTTATGATGAAACAAGTAACCAATATGAACCAAACGTGAAAAGCTTTCATAATAACCAACAAAAATTTCTTGTTATCACTAAGAAAAAGATCCGAGAAACTGCATTGTATGATATTTTTGGCAAACAATATCTTTTTGATTCAGATGCTAATAATTCTCCTTATTTAAATAACACACATTCATTAACTAATCAAACAATTGAGGCAAACAAAAAATTCAGTTATCAATTCTCATCAGAGATCTTTCTTGACTCAGATACCATACAGAGAGGAGATTCCTTAACCTTCAATAGCAAACTAGTTTCCAAAAAATCTTTACCAAAATGGTTAAAATTCGATGGAAAATCAAGAACCTTTTCAGGTAAACCTAACCAATATGATTTATATATGAAAGATCTACACATAACAGTCACAGCTTATGATGAATGTAACGTTTTAGTCACCCAAAATTTTTCTATTAATAATTTGGATTATATAGATAAGGGATTGGGTGTGATCTTATCTGTTGTAATATCTTTGACATGTCTTATTTCATGTTTCCTAGTTTGCTTTTTAAAGGCTTACAAGACGCAGAATAGTAAAACCAAAATCAATTATGAAACTCTAAAAAATGAAAATGTTCTCTAAGACTTTATTTTTACTTTCAAAATGAATCAAAAAATGTTTTTTAAGATTTTGTGTTTTTTTTTTTTTTTTTTTTATCAAGATTTTATTTATCTAAGAAGTAACTTTCTTAGTATATAATTTGAAGATTTCTTTGTACTAAAAAATAGCATTTTCCGTGAACTAATTGTTTTTGTAAATGAAATCTATTTTTTTTGTCAAAAATTTCGAAACACTTGGCTGTCTTTAGACTCTTTTTACAATTTTTATTTTTTTATTTCTAAAAAGAAAATATCAGATATTCTTATAGAAATAAAAAATAAAAAGATAAATAAATAAATAGTCTTCCTTTAAGATTACTTTTTGATTTTTTTTTTTTTATCCATAAATATACCTTAACATCTTTGATTTTAATATATATATATATAAATAAATATATATATATTAAATAAAAATTCAAATGAACAATGCAGTTAGGTTTTCTTGGATTTCAAGGAATTGAGTTGATTTACTTTAGGTTTTCTCGAATTCAAAAGAATGTAGTGAGTGTTAGTAGAGTGCCGAGCTTTTCTGGGATTTGAAAGAATGGAGTAAAATTTTCGATTTTTACTCAATTATTTTGTATTATTTAAGCAACACCGCCATAAGGATTTTATTCTCATTTTAAGAAATTAATATAAAATATAATAAATTTTATTTTAATTTCATCAATTAAAAAAAACTGCCTTTAGCTTTTTTTAGGATTTGAAAGAATTGAGCTAAATCTACTATTTTGCTCAATTCTTTTGAATTCTAGAAAAGCTAGGCACTCTACGACATTTTATGGTACTCAAAAGCACTGTACAGAACCTAATAGTGGTTTTAGCAGAATTAAATAGAATATAGTAAAATCTGAATATTTTCTTTAAGTGGTCGTAGAAAACTATTTAATTCAGCAAAATCTTTTAATTTTCATTAATTTTTTTATATAATTTGAAAACATCGACGAAAATCTTTTATATTTCTTGATTCCTCAGAATTCAATAAAATCTAGAACACTCCAACATTTTACGTCAACGGGTAAAGTAAAGCACTCTATAAAAAAGATTTTTTTGTAAGTTTTCATTGAAATAAAAATTGATTAAAAAACCATAAGTACGGTTTTTGGTAGAATTACAAAAGAATTGTTGAAAAACCAAGATTTGATTCTATTTTTTTTTTTTTTTTCAATTCGAGAAAACAGAATGACAGGTTACAAAAACTCCAGAAACCTTTTCCATACCCTCTTTAACCAAAAGAAAAAAAATTTATAATAATAAAAGTCATATTTTTAAATTTTTTTTAAATTTTTTCACATCAAAACTAGTGTGAATATGAAAGTTGTAAAAAATAGTGTTTTTTTAATTTTAGAATTAAATAGAAAGTTTCACATTTTTACCCAAGTTTTGGAAATAGACAATGAAAAAAAAAAGATTCAATTTTTAGGTTAAAAATGATTCTTTAGTCAAAAAACGCCTTGAAATTACAGATGGTTTGTTTCGAAAAATTTTTTTGATTTCAAAATTGAAAGATTGTTGTTCAACAAACGATTTTATATTGAAAACACCTTTGAGATCAAAAATCAAAAGGGCATTTCGTTCTACTATTACCAAAACTTGAGTAACAGCGTGAAACTTTCTATTGTTTGAGAAAATCATAAAAACTCTATTTTTTATAACAGTCATATTCACACTAGTGAATACACAAGTTTAAATTTAAAATTAATATTTTAAAAAATTTTTTTACATTAATTACTACGATTTTTTTCCAAAATAACTCTTCTTCACATAAAAAAGGAGTAATTTAACAATGTAAAAATCATAAAAAAAAGTGAATTTTAATTTCCCGAAAATTATTTATTTATGTTTCTGTAACGAGTCAATTATCAAAAAATTATCAAGATATTATTATTCTTTATTGAAATGATATTATTATTTAAACTACAATATTTATTTATTTATTGTTAATAAAAAATTTAAAAATTTTATTTTCAAAATTCTGATAAAAAATTTGAACAATAAATTCAAAATAAATTGTTATGAAATCAATATCTTTTGCATTTAATATTATTTTTTTTTGTTTTATTTTATTTCAATTGATGTTTGGCTTTTATATTTTCATTTTCATTTTCATTTTCATTTTCTATTTTCTATTTTCCTTTTTCTTTTCCTGTTCTATTTCTCTTTTAGTAGCAACAGCTAATAACCCTCTATGTGCCAGATTATTTCCTAAATATTGTTTCAAATTTGATTTACAAATGATTATTAAATCTGGACGATCATCTAAATATTGCTGATTAAAATCGTCTATTTGACCGTTGGTCATCCATAAATAAAAAAAAATGTTGAAAAATTTGATGATTATTCTTCTTTGTTAAACCATTTTTGATACATTTTTTGGTTTTGTTATACCAATCCTTAATTTCTCAAAAGTTAATAGTTAAATTATTTGAAAGAACTGTATGTTTCAATTGGCATGATATTAAAACAGGTTTTAAATTATTGTCATAACGAATTATAAATGAATCAACCAATGGATTTCCTTTACTTGATTTAATTATACAAGATTCTTTATTTTACAATTTTTTCGATCAAATTTTCTTTTTCATCCAATTCATTTATAATATTAAAAAAAATTTTCTTTATCAAAATAGAATTAATTTTTTTTGATACATTGATTCTTATGAGAATATTTTCTTAATTCAGCTAATTGGATTTGGAGTTTTTGATTTTTTGA
Source organism: Anaeramoeba flamelloides (assembly GCA_027625915.1). NCBI lineage: Eukaryota > Anaeramoebidae > Anaeramoeba > Anaeramoeba flamelloides. The sequence continues at coordinate 106,977 of JANTQA010000068.1, forward strand.
AATATAAGCTCCTCGATAAATTTACTTCAAAGGAAGACATAATAATTTTGTTGTTGTTGATGTTGTTGTTGCTAATTTTGATGATGTTGTTGTTGGTGTTGTATTCTTGTTGTTGTTGTTGCCTTGTAATAATTGAAAAGAGTATTATTGTAAACTCTTTCAAATTCAAGATGAAAATTTTCAAAATCGTGTCAATTCCATTCTTCTTTGAGATTGATTGGTTTTAAATATTTGTTTTCAAATATTAAATATTTTCGATTGAGATAAAGTAAAAAAATAAAAGGGATATAAACTAAAAATTTATCATCTTCTATTGATGACGATGGTATTAAAAATAAAGTTCCTTCTCTTTCTAAATCTTAAAATGTCAAATTATTTTCCTTAATAATTTGATCATTTCTAGTAATGGGAACTAATAGTAAAGATAATTCCAAGATTCTTTTTGATATTTTCCACATTTTTACGGAATTCACCAAATAAATATATCTCATTAAGTTGTGAAAATATTTTGAACTCAATTTCATATAACGAATTTACATTAGATTGCTTTTTTTCAAAATTTAGTTTTTGATAAGATTTTAATAGCTTTTTAAATTCATTCAAATATCTAGATATTAAACCGATATCTCCAAGAATTATTTGAAATGCATTTTTTTCTTCACGAATCAGGTGCTTTTTCAATATTTCTTTCAAAAATCCTTCCTGTAATTGGCTTGTATAATTTTGAAATATTTTTTTAATTGATTCAAATTACAATGGTTCAAGAGTAATTAATTGTCTTGAATATTATGTTGAAAGAAATGAGATATCAAATGCAGATATTCCAGAACAAATAGGAACTATAAAAATTTCCCACCAACTTGTCATTATATGACCTATCGCTTTTAACAATTCTTTCAAATTTTTTTTACTTTTTTTATAACAATCTTGTTTATTTTCAACACTTATTTGCTGATGATTTTTATTTTTCATCTTCTTTTACAAATATTGAGTCATTTGATCAAGATATAATTGAAAATTGTCAATGTGGAATATAAATATTAAAGGAATAAGAGAATTTGGCTTTATCTTATTTTTTTCTATTTCTTTTTGTTTTTCTTTTTGTTGTTGTTGTTCTTTTTTTATGCTGATTATGTATTATTAAATATATTTACCGTTTTGAAGATATTTGGATCTATTTTATTATCTTTTAATTGATCAAAGAAATCTTCAAGCAATAAATTCAACAAAGTACAAGTAATTCGAAGTCCTAAACGAACTGATGGTTAATACGTTAAATCAATTTCTGGATTGAATTTTTTTTTCCATTAGATAGATCCATATATAAATATTGTGAATTATGAAAAATAAATTGATACATGAGTTGATTTTTTTTTCTGTGATTTGTTATTATAATTCTCAAAAGGATATTTTTCACTTTCTTCTTTACAGTAAGATAAAAATTCATAACCTAATCTTGTTTTCCAAAGATCTGCTCCACCAGGGATCAAAATAAATTTTTGTACTCTTTTCCCAATGTTTTTGCCACGTTCATCAAAGTTACTTTCTAAAAGATTAAACATCCAATCTAACTCTTTTTCTCGATCAACAAATTCTAATAACTCTATCACCTTTTTTTGAAGTTTTAATTAAATCTGTATCTTTGTTCTTTTGAACTTTTTTTAAAAAATATTCCATAGCTTGTTTCAAATTATAATTTTTTTCTTTGGCTTAGTTTCAGTAATATTAAAATAAAAAAAATAAAAAAGAAAATAAAGGTAAAAAAAAAAGCAAGAGAAAAGCAAAAGAAATTTTTATTTTTATTATTTTTATTATTATTATTATTAATTCATTTTTTTTAGTTGACAAAATAATAAAAATTAAGAAAAAAAAAAAAAATTTAGTTTGTGGATTAATTGTAATTTCTTTCATCTTTTGGGTTATTGGTACTATGCCCAAACATTGATCCAATTGTCCTTCGTATATTTGTAAGTATTTTTGTTGATCTTGTAATTCTTTTTCGATTTTTTCTTTTTGTTCCTGTTTTGTTCTTTTTCCATTAGTTCTTGTTTCAAGATTTTGATTTTTTCTCTAAATCTTTGATTTTTTCTCTTATTCTTTGTTCTTGTTTTTGCTGCTTTTCTTTTAATTCTTTTTCTTTTTGTTCTTGTTTTATTTCTTTTTCTTTTAATTCTTGTTTTAATTCTTTTAATTCTTTTGTTTGAATAGTTATAATGTCTTCGTTTATCTCAATTAGTTTCTTGTTCTTTTTAAATTGGGTTATTTTTTTCTTGTCATCTATAAATTCCACATTTTGTATTCCTATTGGTAACATCTTTTTACATTTTATCATTTTTTTTTTAATTCTCGGATTTCTTGTTTTTTTTCTTGTATTTCTTGTAACAATAAGAGGGGGATATTTCCTTTGTCTTTTTTTCCTTCCTTTTCCTCTTCCTTTTCCTTTTCCTTCTCTTTTTCTTTTTCTTTTTCTTTAATAAAATATTATTAAATAAAATAACAAAAAAGTAGTAAAAAAAAAAAAAAAAAAAAAAAAAAAAGATTATTCTTGATTTTTTTAGTTTATAAAATTTATATTTGGAATTTTTTCTCCAATAAATGGGTTTTCAGAAAAAATCTGAAAAACATAAAGGGAATTATTATTAGACAAATAAGAATGGTCGATGATGAGCTTAAAATATGTTTTCCAAAAAAGTGGAAAAATGAATTTTATTTATTTTTTTTTATTGTTTTTTA
>JANTQA010000069.1:0-35575 GCA_027625915.1 Anaeramoeba flamelloides
TATGTCTACAATTAAAATCAAAGTATAAAAATTTAAATATTCCGTCTTAAATGTTAAAAGATCCTAAAAATAAATTTTTTTTTGTGTTTTAATCCACTGACTTATGATTATTTAGAAATTATCCATCACAAAAAATAAATTTTAATATTAGAGTTGATAATCCAGAAATAGGAAATTTTTGAAAAAACTATAAATTTTCTAAAAAATAAAAATTGTATTATGTCTAAAATGATGAAATGATGAAATGATGAAATGAACAGGTTTGAACAAAAAACTATATTGGTAAATTTGTTCAAATTCCTCCAACAACAATTGTTGATGGATCAAATGATAAGATATCATCAACTGATTACATGTGGATTTTTCTATTCAATAAACTCAACAATTAAGGACTATCTGAATTTTATGCTCTGTGAGCATTGAAATGCAAAGCAGTAAATAGACTAAGAGCCTAAAAATATAGTGAATTGAGGGAAAGTCAAAATATTGCCAATTTTTAGCAATTTAAGATTTTGACTAAAATCATTTATTGATCCAAAAACTTTTCGAAAAATCCCAACAAAGCAAGGCAAAAATAAAAAGCTATTTTTTTTGATATTGGGAAAATGTCACTCCACTTTCTTTTCAAATGGGTGGCTACCCTCACCACTAACTCTAACATACTTCAATATAAAGTGGAGTGACATTTTCCCAATATCATTTTGGAAGTCGAAAATTTTGAATGAAAAAATTGGATTTGGTAAGTAAATTTTTTTTTGCCTTCCTCAAAAACAACCTAAATTTTACATTTTAACAAGATTTATTAACTCAACATTCTTTTGAGTTCAGAATTCGTGTTGTGGGTATAAAAGTAATAGCCACTGGGAATAAAATTCGAATAATCCTTAATCCTCTATCATTAAATCAAAAAAAAAATTAATTTCCAAATTTAATGAAACAGGTTATCGAAATGGTAAAAAGGGAAAGGAAAACAAAATAATAAAAAAAGAATAATGAATTTTCAGTATTTTATGAAATTAAAATTATTTCCAAATTGCATGTAAAATATAAGATTTTTATTCTTTCGAGTGTTTTATATTGTGTATAAATTGTTTATATTTTGTTCATATATATATATATATATATAGTAGGGAAAAAAATACCGGACATGAAAAAAATCCCTGACAAGATTTTTAATTGTGGGTATTAGTAAAATTTTTATATAATTTCAATGAAATCCTTATTATAAATCACCAATTTTTTTATGAGATTAGTAATAAACCTACCTAAAGTCCATCAAAGTAAGGTGTCTCTAGAATACTCGAGTAATTGCTTGATAGTCATATGTTGATCAACTTTTTATTGAAAAACAATCGAGTTTTATAGAGGTTTACTAGGATTTGGAAAATGATAATTTTTCTTCTTGTTTTTTGATTGATTGAATGGTGTTTTGAACAAGTGTGATTTCGTCATTCATCATTCTAATAAGTGGGGGGGTTATAATTGAAAAAGTTCGATTCTTAAAAAAAGGAATTTGATTGTAAATAAATGAAATTACACAATAATTTTACTAATATTCACAATTAAAAATCTTGTCCGGGATTTTTTTCATGTCCGGTATTTTTTTCACTGCTCTATATAAAGTCCTTTTCAAACAAAAGGCTACACCTTTCAAATTATCAATACTATTGAATTTTATTGTTAATAAGATAATTACTTATCGGTGATTTTCATTTTAATTATTCATTTTTTCATTTTTGGATTTTTTTATAATTTATTGATATTGAATAGTTAAACAATTGTAAAATGAAACAAACAAGATAAGAAGAAACCAATTTGCAAATAATCCACGAATATAAAAATAGACACAGTTTAAGTTTGATTTCGAATTAGCTAGATATAGGAATTAAGAAAGACCATTTTTGGATTGATGTATGGAATGAAGAAAAGAGAAAATAAAGCTATTAACAATTCCAACAAAATACCCAGATGAATTATGATTTTACTTGAAAATGAGACTTTAAAGAACAGAATTTTGATCTGTAAATAGTTATCAATAAAATGTAAACAACTTTTCCCCAATCCACGATGTTCAAAAGTTTTTATTGATCTGATAATTTTTTTTTCTCACAATAATTTACAAAACGAGATTACTCATTTCAAATCTAAGGGAACATCAATTTTTATAAATATTTAATTTTAATTTTTATTTTTTTGTTTCAACAAGTTTTAACGATTCGGTTGATTATTTTTTTTATGTTTTTTAAAGAATTTTATATCTTATAGAAGGATACTACAATTAATTTGATTCAATTATTAATAATTCTTGACTATTTTTGTGTGCCAAATTATTTAGATTTAGTTAATATATATATATATATATATATATATATTATATATATGTATGTGTTTTATTTATATTAATATATCTATATATTAATCTTGTTAAGTAATGTTGTCTGAATTCTCCAACCTACCCAATACAAAACTTTCTTTTCTTTTCTTTTCAAAAAAAAAAAAAAATTACTAAAAGATATATTTAAGCACCTAACAGAATAGGTGCTATATTACCTACAACCCCAAACCCCCTTGGGGGGGGCTTTCTCTAATATCCTACTTTATGATAATTAGATGATTGAAATTAATTAGATTCAAAATAAGAATTATGGTTTTCAAAAAATCATTTTTTTCAAATCAACAATACATTCGACGTCTTAGATTTAAAATATAACTTTTAAACTATGATTCAATCATACAAAATAAATTTACAAATCAGATTATTAATTTTTGGATATTAATAAAATGTTTTCTGAATTCCTAAATAAAAAAAAAAAATCTAAAATTCAGAAAAAGAATTTTGTGTAACTAAATTTTAATGACTATTTTGGTAATTGAAAATTTTCAGTATATTTAAAATTGGGTTTGGTAGTTGAAAAAAACACACAAATATTTATTCAGTGAGATCTAAGTAGGAAAAAATGAATTTTTTTTATAAGAAAATTTCATAATTGATTTCTACTGGTTTCTGTTATTTCTGTTATTTCTGGGATTTCTGTGATTTCTATTGATTTTTGAAATCAAAAGTCAAAAGAATCTTAGAAAAATCGAATTTTTGAGAATATTTACTTTTAGGAAAAATTGAAAACTATTTGAACTTTTTTTGAAAATTACTCACAGTTTATTTTTAACATATGTGAGTTTAGATGGAAATGGTTTTTAATTGTTCATCTTCAAAGGTTAAAAATCTCAAAATTAACATAACTTTAAAATTATTGTTTACAGGTTCTTGGTTATTCTCAAACAAATTCTAAATTGTATAAATACAGGTAAAGTAAATGGTATGGTATTGGTCCCAACTATAATCCTCATTTCGTAAAAAAGATCATTTTTTCTCAACCTACTGACGTGAGGTAAGAAGTAATTACCTTTTTTAAAATAAACAATGAAAAATTTATTTTCTCATTGAATCCAATGAATGTCAAATTCCAACAAAACCTTTCCCATAAATTCCGCAATCTCATTGTGTATCTGAACACAACAAATTGAGTTTTAAGAGAAACAATCCAAACAGGAAATAATTTTATCAAAATTGCAAAAAAAAATTTCTCAAAAAAGCACAAAAAAAAGACATGTATGCTTTTCATGGTAGATTCTTTCAAAAATACAAAAACAGAGTAAATAATATCCACCAATGATCGGATTAAAAACTTCACTTCAAGAAATAACAAAAAAAACAAAGGAACCAAAGGAACCCAAAGTAACCAAAATCAAAAAAACAAAGAGCTAGGTCCCAATTCCTTTGTAGGAATTGTTCTGATTTGAGGTTACAAATTGAAAATTCAAGCAACTTGATGATCAAAACTCATATACTCTCGATCTTCAAAAGTTAGAGTGTTTATCAATAATGGTTTGAAATGATCTTCATTTTTCAAGCCAAACAATCATGATTATTTTTCTTTTTCATTTTTAGGTTTCTGAATAAGGGTGTTTTCGAGTTTATCTATCTCAAATTTTTTTGTTCATTTTCCTTATAAAAAATGAACTAAGAATGAAATTTTGATCCAAATTGATGAATTATCTACATTAATGTCACTTCAAATTTTTAATAGATTGAGTTCAAAATCCTTTTATATAATTTTGTAAATTGCCAAATTCTTCCTGAAAATCAAACATTTGAATTGTTTATTTGAATTTGCATTATTTTATGTGTTTTTGTTTGGTTAATCGTTCTGTTTTTTTTTTGTTCGGTTATGAATTGAATTGAATCAGTTAGTTTTTAATTATTGTTTTGATGAATGATTTGTGTTTTTGTTATTTGTGTTTTTTGATATAAATTTTTTAGTGCATTGAATGGCATTGTGAATTCTGATTGAGTTTGTTTTGATTTTGTTTTGATTTTATTTTGGATGTTTATTTGTTTGATGAGTGTTTTATTTTTTTTTATTATTTGTGTTTTGAGATGAATGAAAATTGAAGATGTAAGTTTTTTTTAAGATATTGTAAAAATAATAATTTAGTATTAACAACAAGATGTATATTTTGTTTGTTTTTTGTTTTGATTTGTTTTGAAAGGCCATCTAAAGATGGCCTTTCATTTCTACTAAAGTAGAAATGAGATTCTATTTGATATTTACAATCAAAAACAAAGAGAAAGAATTTCCATTCTCTCTCTCTCAGATGTTAAAAGAAGATCCCTAAAAACAAATTTTTTTTTTTAAAATCAACACACCGACTTGTAATAATTTTGAAATGATCTCAAAAAAATAAACTTTATGATTAGAGTTGATAATTCAGAAAAAGAAATATACCTCTGAAAAAACTAAAAATTTTGAAACAAATAAAAATCTGGAGAGTGTCCAAAAGGATGAAATGAACGAGTTAGGAAAATAAATTGTGTTAGGTTAATTTGTTGAAATCCCTCCTCCATTTATTGTTGATCGATCAAATGTGTGGATATCATCAACTCATAATATTTAATTTTTTCTATTCAACAAACTCGACATTAATCTTCAATAAAGTGTATCTGGATTAAAAAAAAAAATTCCGAGATCTAAATGAAAAAGATTACTTGACTGTAAATTAGAAAATGAAAACAAAAAAAAACAATAAATACAATAAATGAATTTCATATTTTTGTAAAATCGAAATTATTCTCAAATTGAATTCTAAATCTAGTATTGCTATTCTTTCTCTTGTTTTAAATTGTGTTCAAATTTTTGGAATTTAGTTAATATATATAATTATATATATATATATAAGCTATTTCCAAGAAAGTGGGGCAAATTTATTTTTAAATATATTTATGTAACCCATTCTTCAAAAAAGGATTTAAAAATATAAAATCATTAACCACAATTGATAAATTCTTGATAATAATTCAATTTGTTTCTTAGTATTGTATTGCAGAAATAAAATTTATTAAAATTTATGATCTCGATTTTATCGGATTTTTTTTATGGTGAAAATTAGTGTTTATAATTTTTTTTTTGTCGAAAAAAATATTTTCATAACTTGTATAATCTCAACAAAATATAAAATATAATTAAAAACATATAAATGCATTTTTGTGTATAAAAAATAATTTTTTCTCTTTCCATATTTCCGGTTTTTTATTGAAATTGGTCGTACTTTGCTTTCACCAAAAAAAGTGCTATTTTTTTTTTCATTTTTTGGGAATATTTCAACTAACATGCTTTGAATTAAATACATAATTGGTTGATTCAATCAGTATAAATATCAAACTTAATTTGGTATAGTTGATTAATGATTACCATCACTAAAAAAGATTATTTTTTATGAAATGTAAAAAAAAATGCGCCACTTTTTTGGAAATACCTTATATATATATATATTAATCTTGTTAAGGAATGATGTCAGAATTCTCCTACGTACCCAACTCAAAACTTTCTTTTCTTTTCTTTTCTAAAAAAAAAAAAAAAGCAGAATAGATATTTACGCACCTAACATATTAGGTGCTATATTACCTACACCCCCAAACCCCCTGAAGGGGGCTTTCTTTCCTAACCTTTATGTAATCATTGGTTGAATAAATATGTTAAAAATCCTATTTTTGATGAATTATATTATTATACTACTGCCAGTTCACTTTTTAATTTATACAGTCAGTTCCACTTTTAAGGCACAAACTTTAAACGAAATTTAAGGCACACTAAAAATCTCAAATTAAAGCACAAAATTTGAAATTTTTTTTTAACAATTTATTTTTCTAGAATTGGAATTTTATGGTTTAATTTGAGATTTTTAGTGTGCCTTAAATTTCGTTGAAAGTTTGTGTCTTAAAAGTGAAACTGACTATATATAAGAATATATATATCCCTTAGCACTCCGGATTTACCTAAATTTCATCAAGTTTTTTAAATTAGATTTAAAATGATATTGATGTGTTAATATATTTATTTTCTTATTTACCTTTAATCCAGATTTGAATTATAATAAAAAGTCAAAATAGTTCAAAGATAAAGTAGTTAAATTATTGATTTTTTTTTTTTTGAAATTGAAAAAAAAAATAATAATTATTCATTTTTACATTTTTATTAAAGATTTTTATTTTTATTTTATTTTTTTAAATCAGAAATTTTATTACATTAATAGTAATTCAAAACTCAATACATTAATTTATTAATAATAACCACCAAAAAATTTTGCCAATTTTAAGATAAAAAAAATAAATAAAAAAATAAATTACTTTGAAATTTAATTTTTTTTTTTAGAAAAAATTTCAATAAATATCTAATTAAGAGAAAAATGAAATTTATTTCTTTAGGCCAAAATTAAATTTTTAATATGATTCATTTTCTAAAACTTTTATTTAAGCAATAGATAATAATTGAAAATCAAAAAAAAAAAAAAAAATCTAAAATAATTTCAAATTATTAAATTGGAATAAAACAAATATACATTACTATTTAATGGATAAAATATTTATACCCAAATTTGAAATAAAATAAAAAATAACTCTTAAATATTATTCGGTGATATAATAAAATAATCTCCGAAACCAAATTTTTTTTATTGCATTTTGTTATTGGTAAAAATTTGAATAATATATTTGCGATATTTGGATTTTTCCTTAATAAATTAATCCAGATCTTGTTAAATAAGTTCTGATATATGGTCTCTAATTCAACAATATTGTTTATTTTATGTCTAGATTTTCAAAAGTCAAAAATTAAAAAATTGTAAAAAAAAAAAAAAAAAATCGTAAAAAAAAAAAAAAAAAATCAATTATTAATCTGACTCGAACTATTGGACAAATCATTTAAAATTGAAAAAAAATCTTGTTGAAAAAATTGTAAAATTTTGCAATGAAAAAAAATTTGATTTTTTTTTATAATTTAATTTATATTTTTTTTTATTTTTAAATTATTTAGAATCTAATATAGATATTGATATTGAATAGTAATCAGTAGATAAAACAAATATTCTATGTGATGTTATAATAACTTTTATAATGAATAAATTATTTAATCAAGCATTTTAGGCAATTTTGGGGTGTAAAGTCCCCCCCCCCAAAAAAAAATTTCCAGTAAAGTATGATGTGTTTTAAATGTTAAAAATAAGAGGTTTTTGAAGTCTAGACAAACTTTTCAAAAAAAAAAAAAAAATTTATTTTGACAAAATTTGGAAAAATAATAAAATCACTAATAACCAAAAAAAAATTCCCAATGTTGAAAAAATTTTTTTCAAGTTATTTTTTTATTTTAAGTAACTATACAATTTTTAATTATAAAATTTTCTTTCTAAGATAATTGTTTATTAATTCTATACCTTATTATCCCTTGATACCATTTTAAATTAAAATTTTTGTTTGAAATGTTTTTAGGTTATTTGGGGTACTAAGGGATATATATATATATATATATATATACTTTCAAAGGAATTTAAATGACAATAAAATCATGAAATTTATAATATTTTTTAGAAATTTTTTAAACTCAAATTATTTTATTAGTTTATGAATTAAGTGTACAGTCAGTTCCACTTTTAAGGCACAAACTTTCTACGAAATTTAAGGCACAAAAAAATCTCAAATTAAGGCACAAAATTTATAATTTTTTTTTTACAATTTATTTTACTCGAATCTGAATTTTGTGTTTTTATTTGAGATTTTTTGTGTGCCTTAAATTTCGTTGCAAGTTTGTGCCTTAAAAGTGGAACTGACTGTATTTAAAATTTAGATTTTTATTTTACCTGTAAAATATGTTGAAAGTTTGTTTATTAAAAGTGGAATTGAATGTAACATAGAAATGAGATTAAATTATTTTAATAATTAAAAGTAGAATAATGAAATTTATCTGAAAAAATTATTGTAAGGTAAATTTTTCCAAATTTTATTCAAAAAAAAATATTAAAATAATACCTATTCAAATACTATATTATAAAATATTGTTTATTTCAAAGACTCAATACATTAATATTATATTTTTCTTCCAAATCACAAATCATGATTTTACAAAAATTTCAAAATTTTCAATTATTCAATAATGTTTATATATAAATGGTCAAAACATGTTTTCAAAATTTTCAAAATTTTCAAAAATGTTAAAATGAAAATTCTTAAGATACTGAACCTAGTTGAATATTATATTATAAAACATTATTTATTTCAAAGATACAATACACTGATATCATAATTTTCTCCCTAGTCTCAAATAATGAAATTTCAAAAATTTCAAAATTTCAAAAAGTGTTTTTATATATATAGACAAAACATGTTTTCAAATTTTTCAAAATTTTCAAAAATGTTAAAATAGAAATTCTTAACATACTGGACCTACTCAAATATATATTATAAAACATTGTTTATTTTAAAGATTCAATACACTAACATTATTCTTTTGTCCCTAGTCTCAAATAATGAAATTTCAAAAATTTCAAAAATCCAAAAGTGTTTTTATATCCCTTTAAGGACCATATCGACCCACTCCGATTTTTGAATTTTTATCCTAAAATTTTTGTACTCTGAGAGTATGACAATTATTGATCTAACCCAGAGCGGGAGGCATATATATATATTTCTATCTTTTTCAAAAAAACAGTAGATCGCGAAAATTTTAATTTTTTTATAATTATTTTTGAGTTTAATTTGATGATTAATTATAAAATTTTGAATTTTTTTTGAAAAAATTTGATTTTTTAATTTTTAAGTGATATTTTCTGGATTATGCCTCTTGTATTTTACTTATAATGATTCAAATTTGTAAAAAAAATATAGAAAAAATCTAAAATTATAAAAAATTTAAGAATTACTAAAATTTACACTTAAATTTATCTTTAAGGAATTCAGTCATACCGAAAGGGGGGTGGAGATAGAAAATATAATTATTATTAATTTTATCAAAAGAATTTGGTGTTTTAGGGTGCACGAACTTCGCACGCCCACCTCAAAACCACCCAATTCTTTTGATAACATTAATGATTAAAATTTCCTCTTTGTCCACCCCAAATTTGTGCCCACCCATGACGAAATTTTAATCATTAATGTTACCAAAAGAATTGGGTGGTTTTGTGTGGGCACGCGGATATTTTGCTGAAAATCTATTTTGAATTTGAAATAAAAATTTTTATATGTTTTCATTTTATGTGAATTAAAATATTAAAAAAACATAAAATTTTTACAATTTTCTTATTTTCAAATTATTTTTCCAAATGTAAATTGAATTTCGATTTTTTTTCTCGTGTCCGTCCTAAAACACCTAATTCTTTTGGTAACATTAATGATTAAAATTTCGTCATGGGTGGGTACAAATTTGGGGTGGACAAAGAGGAAATTTTAATCATTAATGTTATCAAAAGAATTGGGTGGTTTTGGGGTGGGCGCGCGAAGCGCGTACAGCCCGAAACCTACAATATGTTTTGATAACTTAAATGATTCTTATGGTGTTATTATCCACCCCTTTATGATTAAACTATTTATCTGTTTTTATTTGAAATTTAAATGTATTTTTCTAACCATAATTTTGAAAATTGTAAAATTTTTAAATTTTTCATTTCATTATACTAATTATATACAAAAATAATTTTGAAAAAATTGAAAATTTCGCGATCTAATGTTTTTTTGATAGTAAGGAGAAAAATTTATAGATTACTTCCGAGTTAGGGTTATATCGATAATTGTCACATTATACTAGTACAAAAATATTATAATAATAATTCAAAATTAGGAGTGGGTGGATAATGTTCATTAAAGGGATATTCATCAGGATATCTAAAGATGGCCTATCATTTCTACTAACGTAGAAATGAGTTTAAGAGATATTTTTTTAATTAAAATATCGTGATTATATAATAACATATATAGTAAGTTCCACTTTTCAGGCATAAACTTTCAAAATAATTTTAGAAATTTCAAATATCTCAAATTAAGGTACAAAATTCAGATTTATTTTAAATAATTTGCAAATAAAAATAAAATACAAATATTGGATTTTAATGTGAGGGTTTTTTGTGTCTTAAATTTCGTTTTAAGTTTGTTCCTTAAAGGTGAAATTGACTGTATATTGATTGTATGATATTGTTTTGTTTGTTTTGGTTTAATTTTGTTAGATTTGGGTTTTTTGTATAATTTTTCATCAGGTAATCTAAAGATGGCCTATCATTTCTACTTAAGTAGAATTGAGTTTAATAGATACGTCAGTTCCACTTTTAAGACACAAACTTGCAAAGTAAATAAATAAACAATAAAAATATCAAATTAATGTAAAATATTTAAATTCTAGTTACAGTCCTGTGCTCTTTTAAGGCACAGGAAAAAATAAGAAATAAGGCACAAAAAATCCCATTAAGGCACAAAATCAAAGTGGTCAAAATAAGCCACAATTTTTTTGGGTAAATATACAAGATTACTCATAATTAAATATTCTATATATATTGAAGAAAACACTTAAACTAACTCTATAATTATTCGGTGAAAGTATATCTTGAAATCAGGAAAGTGCCTCATATAAAAATTTTGTGCCTTATCTGTTGATTTATCATGTGCCTTAAATAGACACAGGACTGTAAATAAATTGTTGAAGAATAAAATTCCAAATTTTGTACCTTACAGTCAGTTTCACTTTTAAGGCACAAACTTTCAACGAAATTTAAGGCACAACAAAATCTCAAATTACAGTCAGTTTCACTTTTAAGGCACAAACTTTCAACGAAATTTAAGGCACAAAAAAAATCTCAAATTAAGGCACAAAATTTGGAATTTTTTTTTTTACAATTTTTTTTACTAGAATTTGAATTTTGTGCTTTAATTTGAGATTTTTTTTGTGCCTTAAATTTCGTTGAAAGTTTGTGCCTTAAAAGTGAAACTGACTGTAATTTAAGATTTTTTTGTATCTTAAAGTTGGTTGAAAGTTTGTGTCTTAAAAGTGGAATTGACTGTACAGAATATTACACGATGAGTTTTCTGGGTAAATTTACACTGAAAAATTGTGTCTTATTTTGAATACTTTGATTTTGTTCCTTAATGGTATTTTTTTGTGACTTATTTCTTATTTTTTCCTGTGTCTTTTTAAGGCACATATCTGTAAAAATATTTTAAAAAACTTTGAGTCAATTTTACTTTTATAGCACAAACTTTCAACTAAATTTAGAGTACAATAAAAATGTTACATTTAAGCACAAAATTTGGAATTTTTTTTTTTACAATTTATTTTACTAAATTATGTCATTTGTGTCTTAATTTGAGATTTTTATTATGCCTTAAATTTTTTTTACGGTTTGTGTCTTTGTGGTGGAACTTATTGTAGTTAAGACAAAAAATTTAGTTTCTATTACAGTCAGTTTCACTTTTAAGGCACAAACTTTCAACGAAATTTAAGGTACAACAAAATCTCAAATTAAAGCACAAAATTTGGAATTATTTTTTACAATTTATATTTTCTAGAATTTGAATTTTGTGCCTTAATTTGAGATTTTTTTTGTGCCTTAAATTTGGTTGAAAGTTTGTTCCTTAAAGGTGAAACTGACTGTATATTTAATTGTAAAAATAAAGTATATATTTTGTGATTTTAATTTGAGATTTTTTTTGTGCTTTAAATTTTGTTGGAAGTTTGTGCCTATAAAGTGAAACTATGTGTTTTTTGTAATGAGTTTACCATCAGTTTCACTTTTAAGGCACAAACTATCAACGAAATTTAAAGCACAATAAAAATCTCAAATTATGGCACAAAATTTTTGATTCGAGTACAGTCAGTTTCACTTTTAAGGCACAAACTTTCAACGAAATTTAAGGCACAAAAAAAATCTCAAATTAAGGCACATTTTTTGGAATTTTAATTTTTACAATTTATTTTACTAGAAGCTGAATTTTGTGCCTTAATTTGAGATTTTTTTTGTGCCTTAAATTTCGTTGAAAGTTTGTTCCTTAAAAGTGAAACTGACTGTAAAATAATTTGTAAAAAAAAAAATTACAAATTTTGTGCTTTAATTTGAGATTTTTTTGTGCTTTTAGTTTCGTTGAAAGTTTGTGCCTTAAAAGTGAAACTGACTGTATCAATTTTTTTGATTTTTGAATATTATAGTTTTAAGTAGATATATTTGGTTGATGTGTTGTCTATCAGATTTATTTTTTATTATTTTGTGTATGTGTTGATATTTTGATATTTTTTTGTGTTTGTTTGATGTAATATTGTTTTTTTTTTTGTTTTTATAAGTGTATTGTATTGATTTTAGTGTTTTGTTTTAAGAATATTTGTTTGATTATGTTTTTTTTGTATTAATTTTATCTAAATTAGATATGAATTTATTGTTAGATTGATTAAGTATTTTGTTGATTATTGTTATTATTAATGATAAGTTTGTTTGTTTTGTGTTGGTAAAGTCAGTTGTAGTTTGTAGGTACAAACTTTCAACGAAATTTAGGTTACAAAAAAAATTTCAAAGTAGATTATAAAATTTTGATTCTATTAAAATTAATTGTTATAAAAAAAAATTAAAAGATTTGAGTCTTAATTTAATATTTTTTAGTTTGTTGAATTGCTTTAATAGTTTGTACCTTATAAGTGGAAATGATTGTATGTGTTTTCAGTATTTTCACCAGGCCATCTAAAGATGGCCTATCATTTCTACTAAAGTAGAAATGAATTTAATATATTTTTTTAATTACAGTCAGTTTCACTTTTAAGGTACAAACTTTGAACTAAAATTTAAGGCACAAAAAAATTCTCAAATTAAGGCACAAAATTTGGAATTTTTTATTTTACAATTTATTTTACTATAATCTGAATGTTGTGCCTTAATTTGAGAATTTTTTTGTGCCTTAAATTTCTTTCAAAGTTTGTGCCTTAAAAGTGGAACTGGCTGTAATATATTGCGAAAAAACAATTATTCCAAAACAATTTAAAAAATACTCTATACCCAAACCAAAGATATGAAAAAACCAAATTATTTAAAAGATCATATCAATCAATCACATAATTCTGACCAAGATATCAAAATAGAAAATATTTCCAAAAATTTTATATATAACAACTTTTTATTATTTAATAGTGTCATTAAAAATTCTCAAAATCAATTTCCATAGTTCTAATCCAACTTAAAAAGATTATTATTAAAATAGAAAATTTATTTCAAAAAAATTTTACGTTCGATAATTATATAGCTGTTCCAAGGCTACACTGAATTTTTATATGAATCAAATTTTGATGCTGATATAGATTTTTAAATCTAAGGATATGAGGATAAGAAAGCTCATATTGAAAAAAAATTTTCACAAATGAACTTATTTCAAAGATTTTCTTGTGATAAGATCAAAAATATTTTCGGTATTTCAAGAGAAACTATTAAGTGGCATCTCAACAGATTTTCCAGGTTTGAAGCAATTTAGGGATCTGAAAATTAATTTTTCTTGTATCAGAAAAAATTCTTGAATATAATGTCATTTGGGAAATTTTTTTTTCAATATGAGCTTTCTTATCCTCATATCCTTAGATTGAAAAATCTATATAAGCATCAAAATTTGATTCCTATAAAAAAATCAAGGTAGCCTTGGAAAAACTGTAAATATTCATCCTAAAAGAAAAAAAAAAAAAAACAAATCTTTGGTACAATATTTGATATTTACCAAATCTTCTTAATATTTTTATCTCCAATTAGAATTAAATTTTAAAGTCAGATTAAATGGGAAATAGTTTCCAATTTGGGATCAAAAAATTTTTAGTATTTGTTTTTTCAATTTATAACTATAACCAAAAGAAGAAGAAATTTTGAGACAAATATCTAAATCCTGAAAACTTGTTATTAAAAAATTTTAGAAAGTAAGAATAATCAGAGATTTTCTTGTCTATAAAAAAAAATGATGATCATTTTCATACATTATACAATTAACAACTCTAACTTTTAAAAAATCACTTGTCTATGGATTTTGAACATTGAGTTACATTTATTGTTCCATTCTCTCCCTAATCATAATGGTTCTTGGTGAAGCATTGTAATTTTCTCTTTGTTTACTTTGGTTCCTTTGGTTCCTTTGGTTCCTTTGGTTCCTTTGGTTCCTTTGGTTCCTTTGGTTAATTTGGTTTTTTTTTTTGGATTAAATTGAAGTTCTCAAGATCTCTATTTAGGTTAATATTTGATCTCTTTTGGCTTTTGAATAGAATCTTCAATTACCAAACAATATAAACCAAATGTTTCTGTTCGATGTTTTTTTTTTGATAAATTTTTTACTCTTGTGTTTGTATTACTATCAATAAAAAAAAATTGTTAGTCCAAAAGAGATATTGGGTTGAGGTGTTTTACAAAAAGCTTTTCAGAGAATGTAATATTTGAAGATCTCATGTAATTCAAAATTTTAAAATGTAAATGTACTAATGTCAGTTTTGTTAAATTAAAAAAAAAAAAATAGAATAGTTAACGACTAGGTTGGCAAATTAAAAATTTGTTGTTGGTGTGTTTAAGAGAGGATTTAGTGGTTGGTAAATCTCATAAATTTATGTTCAGTAGATCTAAGTAGGAAAAAATGAATTTTTTTAGAAGTAAACACGACAATAATAGCACAAAAATTGTAGTCACTTTTTTTCCTTAGCAACACTTTGTTTTTTTGAAATTGTTAAAAATTTTGAAAGGAATTACAAGATCACAATGCAACAACTTTCAATTTAAAAGTTTTTACAAGTTAAACTTTTAAAAACATGTAATTTAAACAACTTTCCAATTTTTGATTTTCATAAAAAGAGTTTCAGGTTATGGAAAGTTTACAAATATTTTTCTTTTAGATAACTTTCAAAAATTTCAATTAAATTCAAAATGTTATCTTTTGTTAATTATTATTTTTATCCCTTTTTTTGGCTTACAAAAGTTTGTTATCAAGTATTTGAAATTTGAAAAAAATATGAAAGAATATCAGAGACTGAAATCTTGCAGACTGTCAGTCTGAAAGTTCGAAAAAGTCTTGAAAGTATTTGTATGGATTGTGCTATTCTTGTCGTGAATGTCATAATTGATCTTCCTGATCTCTTTTGGGGATTTCTGTAATTTCTGTGATTTCTGTGATTTCTGTGATTTCTCTCCTTGAATCTCAAAATGTGAAAGAAGTATCGGAAAAAGGAAAAATCGACTTTTTTGAAAAAAAATTACAATTGTGTGATAATTGAAAACCATTTGAATTTGTTGGTAAATTACCTACTGTCTGTTTTTAATTTGTGTATGTTCAGATGAAATTAGTTTTCAATTTTCATCTTAAAAAGGTCAAAAATCTCAAAAATTTGTAAAAAATTGAAATTATTGTTGACAGGTTCATAGGTTATTTCCAAACAAAGTCAAAGTTGAATAAATACAAGGGTCAAAGTATTTGGTGTTGTATTAAAATCATCTTAAATTGTTTTTTTTCTTAAAAAAATCAATTGATCATTTTTTCTCAATCAATTGATTTGAAGGAATATGTATTTTAAAGAAGCTGACTAATTTTTAGCAAAATTTTTTTTTAAACTTAAACAATTAATTCAAAATTCCACAAAACTTTTATCATTATCTACCCTATAATCTAATTTTGTATTGAAACGAACAAATTGGTTTTTCAAGAGAAACAAAACAGAACAAAGGAAAGGAAAAATTATCTCAAAAAAACAAAAAAATAAACAAAAGTGTTTCAATATGTTTGGCATGGTAGATTCTTTCAGAAAACTAAAAACAGTGTAAATAATATCCACAAAAGATCCGAAGGGGGACTTCATTTCAATTAAAAACAAAAAGAATCAAATGAAACCAAAGGAACCAAAGGAACCAAAACGAACCATAGCAAACAAAGATCCAAAAATACAAAAAGAAAGTAACAATTTCTTTGAAAGAATTGTTCTGATTTGTGGGTTACAAATTGAAAATTCAAGCAACTTGATGATCAAAACTCATATATATACAAGACCTTCAAAAGTTAGAGTCGTTATTTATTAAGAATGGTTGAAAGGATCTTCAGTTTTCAAGCTCAGTTAATGTGTTTATTTTTCTTTTTCATTTTTAGGTTTCTTTATTTTGTTTGTTCGAGTTTACCTAAACTAAAATTCAAAATTTTCCACACAGCTAAAACGTTCCAAACAATCACAATAATACAATTTCATTGAAATTGGAGATAATTTTGATTTTTGTAAAATATGAAAATCATTTTTTCATCTTTTAGTTTTTGTTTTGATTTATTGTTTGAATTACGTAATTTGTTTTGTTGGATCAAAAATTTTTTGAACAATTGATATTATGGTTAAAGTCAAGTTGTTCAAAATAGAAGAACTCAAATAAAAGTAGTTGGTATTATCTAACCATTTGATCGATCAATAATCCTAATAGAATTTCAACATATTTACTAATCAATTTTTTTGTTTTGCTCTCTCCAAAATTTTTGACACACCCTTCATTTATTGGTATTGATAATTATTTATTTATTGTTTTTTGAGTATTGTAATTTATGAAGAAGTGTTAACATTTCAATTAGTGAATGGTTCTAATTTGGTAAATCTTCTTGAATTGATTAAATAAGTTTTTTTCTTCACAAATTGAATTTTGGTGTGTTAAAAATTTTGAATTGGGGTTTATTTCAATTTTTTTAAATTCATTTTCCAGTTAAAAAATGAAGGTTTTGATCCAAATTGGATAAGATCTGATTAAAAACCTACCTTCAGAATTCAAATTATATTGAGTCATCATTTTTAAAGGTAATTTTGTGAATTGCCAATTTATTCCTTAAAAATTTACATTTTATTTATTTATTTGTATTGTTTTTGATTTGATAGGTTCTGTTTTTTATGTTCGGTTATGAATTGAATTTAAACAATTAGTTGTTAAGTGTTGTTTTGATGGTTGATTTGATGATTTATTAGTGTTTTTTGAGTTAAATTTTTTAGTGTTTTGAATTTCATTATGAATTCTGAGTAGGTTTATTTTGATTTTGGTATGGTTGTTTATTTTTTAGTATGTTTTTTGATTTGTTTGTATTATTTGTATTTTGGTATAAATGTTATTATCTTCATTTAAAAAAATGTGAAAAAATGAATAAAATGTTGCAATATTTTTTGGAACAGCATAACGGGATATTAAGGATAACTTTTTGAAAGATTGTTTGTTATGGTTAGTACTAGCCATTTTGAACATTTAATTGTTGAGTGAAAATTTATCATTAATTTTATTTTTTTAATTTAGATCTTTGAATTTTCTATAAAATGTCAATAATTCAAAGACTTTAGAGTGAAAAAACTTGAAATACAAGATTTGGAATTTCTTGTAAGTTGAAAATATCAAGTTATTTTTTTTACTTAAGTATTTTTTTTAAAATGATGTTTCAAATAGAGTTCGGTGGATAGTATGAGTTAATTGAAATAGAGTTTTTTAGAAGTTTTAAATTAGAGACACTTTATCAAAATTTAATTTTTTTTTGTTTGTTAAGAGTGTAAATCGAAACATAGTAAATAATTCTATTTACCACTTTTCAAAAATATCTTCAAATTTTTCTGTCAAGTTTTTTTTTTAATAAAAATATCAATTTTCTCCGTTTTCCATTTTTTTTTGAAATGTACAAATGGAACGAAAAGACCGTCTACGAATTTGACCATTTTAAATAAGGAAATGAAGACCAGATGAAGAAGTAGTCTCAGATGAAACACTGATACAATATTTTGATCCACAAGAAAAATAAAACTTTAACAAAAATTCAAAAAAAAACAGAAAAAGAATAGGAAAGAAAAAAAGAAAATGTATTAAAAGAAAGAAAAGAAGAAAAAGAAAATATAGAAAGAAAAGAAAAAGAAAGAAATGATAAAGAAAGAACAGAAAGAAGAGAAAAAGAAAGTAAACAAAAAAAAAGAAAAGAAAAAGTAGAAAAATAATAAGAAAAGAGATTGAAAGGGAAACAAAAATAAATCTCAAAGAGAACATTTTATTTTTTTTTTTTTTTGTTTTTTTTAATTTTTAAAATAATAAAAATAGCTATTTGGTTTTTTGTTTATATCAAAATATGTTAAATCTTTTTTCTTCAGATAATTAAAATCATATTGAAAAAAAATATTATAAATATTTTGATCATATAAAATCAAATTATTGCTAATAGTTGCATTAGGTATGTGTTTTGGTAAATATTTATGTGTTATTTATTGATTATTTAGGTGTATTGTGTATATTTTTTTTGTTTATTGTGTTGTTTTTGATTTTGATTTATTTTGAAGGCCATCTAAAGATGGCCTTTCATTTCTACTAAAGCAGAAATGAGATATTATTAGATATTTACAATCAAAAACAAAGAATAAAAATTTCCATTCTGTATCTCTCAGATGTTGAAAGAAGATCCCTAAAAATAAAAATTTTTTTTTGAGATTTTAACTCACCGACTTAAAATAATTTTGAAATGATCAAAAAAAATAAACTTCATGATTAGAGTTGCTGATAATTCAGAAAAAGAAATATACCTGAAAAAACTATAGAATTGTGAAAATAAATAAAAATCTGGTTTTTCAATCCAAAAAAGATCTAAAACGATCCAAAATGATGAAATGAACAAGTTAGGAAAATAAATTGTGTTCGGTTTAATTTGTTGAAATTCCACCATTTGTTGTTGATCGATCAAATGTAAAGATACCATCAACTCATAATATTTAGATTTTTTCTATTCAACAAACTCAACCTTAATCTTCTTTAAACTAGATCTGGAAAAAAAAAAAAATTATGAGATCTAAAGGAAAAATTTTATTCGGCTGTAAATTAGAAAATGAAAACAATAAATACAAAAAATGAATTTATTATTTTTGTTAAATCGAAATTATTCCCAAATAGAATTTAAAATCTAGTATTGCTATTCTTTCAACTATTATTAAATTGTATCTCAATTGATTATATTTTGTTAACATACACACACACACACTCACATATATATATATATATATATATATATATATTAAAAATCTAACTGGCAGTATTATATATATAATTCATCAAACATAGGATTTTTAACTAATTTATTCAACCAATTATTACATAAAGCAGGGTATAGGAAAGAAAGCCCCCTTCCGGGGGTTTGGGGGTGTAGGTAATATAGCACCTAATATGTTAGGTGCGTAAATATATATTCTGCTTTTTTTTTTTTTTTTTTTGTTTTAGAAAAGAAAAGAAAGTTTTAAGTTGGGTACGTAGGAGAATTCTGACAACATTCCTTAACAAGAATAATATATATATATATATATATATATATACTTTCAAAGGAATTTAAATGACAATAAAATCATCTAATTTATGACATTTTTTTGGAAATTTATAAAAAACCCAAATTATTGTATCTAGTTTTTGAATTTAGTGTATTTAAAATTTAGATTTTTATTTTACCTGAAAAATATGTTGAAAGTTTGTGTATTAAAAGTGGAAATGAATGTAATCTAGAAATGAGATTAAATCATTTGAATAATTAAAAGTAGAATAATGATATTTATCTGAAAAAAATTATTATAAGGTAAATTTTTCCAAAATTTTATTCTAAAAAAAAAATATTAAAATAATACCTATTCAAATACTATATTATAAAATATTGTTTATTTCAAATACCCAATACATTAATATTATATTTTTCTTCCAAATCCCAAATAATGAAATTACAAAAATTTCAAAATTTTCAATTATTCAATAATGTTTATATATATATGGTCAAAACATGTGATCAAATTTTTTCAAAAAATTTTCAAAAATTTCAAATATGTAAAAATAAAAATTTTCAAAGATACTGAAATCTACTCAAATATAATATTATAAAACATTTTTTATTTTAAAGATTCAATACACTAACATTCTAATTTTGTTCCGAGTCTCAAATAATGGAATTTTCAAAAATTTTCAAAAATTAAAAAAGTGTTTATATATATATGGATAAAACATATTTTCAAAATTTTTCAAACTTTTCAAAAATTTCAAAAATTAGACTATTAATACTCTCAAATACTATATTATAAAACATTATTTATTTTAAATATTCAACACACTAATATTATTATTTTGTTCCTAATCTCAAATCATGAAAATTTCAAAAATCAAAATTTTCAAAAAGTGTTTAAATATATATAGCCCAAACATATTTTCAACTTTTTTAAAAAATTCAAAAATTTGAAAATAATACGATCATCAAAAAACTCTCAAAATGATAGATTTTATAAAATATTGCTCTTGTTTTACATAGTATCAATTTGTCATTATCATAATGACTTTGAAAAGTAGTTCAAAATTTTCTTATAAAAATAATAATTCAAAAAATTATTTAAATAAAGTCAAATATAGAGTATCAAATTATCAAAGGATGTCAATTCATTTGGATATAGATAGAAAGAAATAAAAATTAAAAAAATGATTCAATGTAAAAATTCAGATTTAGAAGAGTTCTAATCGGAACTTATTCCACGTACCTATTCGACAAGTCATTATTTCTAATAAGGAGAATACCTTTCAATTTGAAGATTTTTTTTCATTCTTTATAAAATTTAATAAAAATAATCAAATCAAATCAAATCTAAGGATTGGAATTATTTAATATGAAATAAATCATAATAATAATAAAAAAAATCTGATATCAAAAACAGAGAAATTCAATCCAGAATTACTTAAACACTAACCTAACCTTCAAGATCTATCATTAACAGTAACATTTACATTAACATTAACATTAACAATTAACATTAACATTAACATTAACATTAACATTAACATTAACATTAAACATTAAAGATCTATATAATTTCATTATTGCACTCTATAAATAGTGTCAATATATATTCCACTTGAAAAATCAAACATACTCACTTCTGTGCGAAAGTTGTCACTTCTGTGCCACCACGGTGGTTTCTTGCACAGCAAGGAAATGCATGGTATAGTATCAGCAGTGAATGATTAGCAACATTAGCAAGCCAAGGAACATTAGCAAGCAAAGGAACAATCAACCATCAACAACAACAACAACAACAACAACAACAACAACAACAACAACAACAACAACAACAACAACAACAACAACAACAACAACTTATCCTAATTTAATCTAATCTAATCTAATCAACAATAACATATTTTCCTAATCTAATCTAATCTATCCACAAAAACACAAAAAAAAAAAACAAAAACACAAAAAACAAAAACATCAACAACATTTTTCACAAAAAACTAAAAGCATTAACTGTAATTCTTTTCCTAATTGTAATACTAACAAACTGCAATTTAAGTTTGGAAATTCTTACTTGATCCTATATTCGCCTTTTTGAAATTTTTTTATGATCAACTATTGAATAAAGTATTTGAAGAAAATCAAGTTTCTTCGAAAGTCTATAAAAGTAATTGTTCTTTAAAATATTTATTTTTTGTCAGGGAATGTTTAATAAGGAAATTTGGAAAAGTTATTTATTAAAAATGTAAATTGAATTCAAAATTATTTTTGAAATTTTATTTAGAGAATTTCATCAGTTTTTATTCAATGAGATCTAAATGGTTAAAACTTGAATTTTTTTAAATATAAAATGTTAGAATTTGCTGGCTTCTGTGATTTCTGTGATTTCTGTGATTTCTTTAATTTTTCCAATTTCTGTAATTTCTAATTGTAACTTCAAAATGTGAAAAGAATTATCCGAAAAAAGGAAAAATCATTTGATCTGTTGGGAAATTTAAACTTATATTGAAAATTTACCCTAGTTTATATTTTTTTTAATGTATATAATTTAAAATGGAAAATGAGTTTTTCAATTTTCACTTTTCTAATGTTCAAAATCTTAAAAAATTAGTAAAAATTTGGAATTATTCTTGGCTGGTTCATAGTGCATTGTTATTCCCAGACAAAGAACAAAATTGAATACAAATACAAGGGTAAAAGTATTTGGTATTGTTTTGAATCCTACTTAAAATCCTCATTTTCCAGTAAAACAAAAAGATCATTTTTTCTCAAACGTTCTGTTGTATTTCTCTGTTATAATTTATTTGCTTTTTTTTTTTGAATTTTATAAATAAAAAACTTTAATTTTCTCATGGATCCTCAAATACAAAATTTTCACAATTACTTGCACTCTAAACTTCAACTCATTTTGTCTCTAACATAACAAATTAGGTTTTAAAAGTAAAAAAATCCATCCAAATAATGAAAATCAAATTTATCAAAAAAGTCACAAAAACATTAAATTGAAATCAAATAAAAAAAAAAAAGCATTTCGAGTATGTTTGACCTGTTAGATTCTTTCAAAATATTAAACAAAATAAATAATAATAAAAAACCAAAGATCTGTTTGGTAACTTTAAAACCAAAGAAACCAAAAGGAACCAAAAGGAACCAAAGGAAACCAAAAAAAACCAAAAAAAAAAAAAATTATTTATTCCTTTGTAGGAATTGTTCTATTTTTTGTGGTTTAAAATTGACAATTCAAACAATTCTCTCGATGGTTCAATACTCATATTCATATTCGATCTTCAAAAGTTAGAGTCATTTTATCAAGAAGAAATATGTTTGATTTGATGTTCATTTTTCAAAATCTCTCTTAAATCGGGAGTATTGTTCTATTTTCATTTTTACGTTTCTTTCGAAGTTTGTTCTCGAGAGTGTATCTATTTCTCAGTTTTTTTTTTATTGGTTTTCCATTTTTTTAAAGAAATGAAAGAATAATTTTTCTAAATTGTTGATGGATCAAAACATTAACGTGACTTCAAAAATTTAATAATAAATTGAGATGATCATTCTTTGTTGAAATTTATGTATTTTCATTACTGTGTGTATAAATAGACCATTTAATTTGTTTTTTGGTTATGTTTATTGATTGTTTTGTGTTTTGGTTTTTGTAAATTTGATTGTTTGAAATAGAAATGTTTAAATGGAATTTAAGTATTATTTGTTTTTTATTTTTGCTTTTTTATTAAAATTTTGTGTTTTTGTTTTGTTGATTTTGATGTTTTGTTTTTAGATTCTTGATAAATGGGTGTTATAAAATTTTATAATAGATTTGTTTATTGTATTTTTAAGATTTGTGTATTTGGTTGAATGTTTATATTTGTTGGTGTTATTAGATATTTGGTTGTAGTTGTTGTTTGGTTTGTGAAGTTGTTGATGTGTTTTGGTAGCGATGTTTTGAAGGCCATCTAAAGATGGCCTTTCATTTCTACTAAAGTAGAAATGAGATTATTATATATATACTAACAATTAAAATCAAATTATAAAAATGTCTATTCTCTCTCCTCCTCAAATGTTAAAAGAGATCCATAAAAATTAAAATGAAATTTTTTTTTTTTTAATTTGAGATTTTAATCTACTGACACAAAATAATTTAGAAATGATCTAAAAGAATAAACTTCATGATTAGAGTTGCTGATAATTCAGAAAAAGAAATATACCTGATAAAACTATAGAATTGTGAAAATAAATAAAAAAATGTTTTTCCAATCCAAAAAAGATCCAAAAAGGTTTCCTAAATGAATGAAATGAATTAGTTGAAGGAGTTAGGAAAATAAATTGTGTTTGGTTAATTTGTTGAAATTTCTCCTCCATTTGTTGTCGATCTATCAAATGTGTGGATACCATCAACTAATAATATTTAATTTTTTCCATTCAACAAACTATACATTAATCTTCTTTAAACTATAATTGGATTAAATAAATAAAAATAAAATTTGAGATCTAAATGAAAAAGATTACTCAAATGGTAAATTAGAAAAATGAAAATAAAAAAACATTTTATAGACAAAAAAATAAATTTTCATATTTTTGTAAAATGAAAATTATTCCCAAATTGAAATTTAAAATCTAATATTGCTATTCTTTCAACTATTTTAAATTGTATCTCAATTGATTATATTTTGTTAACACACACACATACATATATATATATAAACTATTTTTCAGTCAAAGGGGCCAGTTGTAATGGTATAATACACGTGTTTAAAGGGTTTGCATAGATATTAGAAGAAAAATTTTATTTTGGAAATTTTTAAAATTGAAATCATTTTTTCACATTTCTACACATTTTTGTTTTTTTTTTTTGATTTTTTTTTTAAAAAGGTCATTCATTTGCAAAAAATTTTTTATTGCAAGATCAATAGTCACTTGGTAAAACTTGTTATTCTAATGTCATTGAAACTATGTAAAGATTGTTGAGAAATCATATTGATTTCTATTGGAATTCAATTTGATCTTTGATCTTGATATTTGTTTAATAAATGTGAAAAATTTTCACTTCATTTTCATTTCCTTTTTCAAATAGAGACCACAAATACCAACAAACTTTGTTTGAGGGCTTAATTTCAAAAAGAAAAGTATGGAAAACGAAGTGAAAAATGTTTGATATTTATTATTCAAATACCAGTAGAAGTTCAAAACAAACATCGTTGTTTTTCTCAATAGTGCCCTAAGAATTTGAGTTTTTCAATTTTTAAGAAAAGCTATTGATTTATTAATATTCTTTCAGACATGTATCAACATTTCTTTGAGGTGTATTATTCTGTTTATTTCTTATTTGTTCTTCAAAGGTCAATTATATAAAATAATTGATATTTGAAAAAAACGTTTTCCCCCTTTGACTGAAACAGAGTTTATATATATTATAAATTGAACTAGCAGAAGTATAATAATATAATTCATCAAACAGAGGATTTTTAACTAATTTATTCAACTAATTATTAGATATAGGTTAGGTAGGAAAGCCCCCTTCAGGGGGTTTGGGGGTGTAGGTAATATAGCACCTAATATGTTAGGTGCGTAAATATATATTCTGCTTTTTTTTTTTTTTTTTTTTTTGTTTTAGAAAAGAAAAGAAAATTTTCAGTTGGGTACGTAGGAGAATTCCGACAACATTCCTTAACAAGAATAATTTATACATATCCTTTCAAAGGAATTTAATTGACAATTAAAAAAATGAAATTTATAACATTTTTTTTGGAAATTTTTTAAAAAACCCTAAATTATTTTAATTAATTTTTGAATTTAGTGTATTTAAAATTTATATTTTTAATTGTACCTGAAAAATATGTTGAAAGTAAGTATATTAAAAGTGGAACTCAATTTAACATAGAAATGAGATTAAATTATTTTAATAATTAAATGTAGAATAATCATATTTATCTGAAAAAATTATTGTAAGATAAATTATTCCATTTTTTCCAAATTTTATTCAAAACAAAATATTAAAATAATACCTATTCAAATACTTATATAATAAAAAATTGTTTATTTCAAATACCCAATACATTATTATTATATTTTTCTTCCAAATCACAAATCAAAATTTTCAATTATTCAATAATGTTTAAATATATATATGGTCAAAACATGTTTTCAAAATTTTCAAAAAATTTTCAAAAATAATAAAACAGAAAATCTGAAGATACTTATTATACTCAAATATTCAATTCTATAAAACATTGTTTATTTCAAAGATACAATACATTGATATCATATTTTTCTTCCTAATCTCAAATCATGAAATTTCAAAAATTTCAAAAAAGTGTTTTTATACCTATGGTCCAAACCTTTTTTACAAATTTTTTTAATAATTCAAAAATTTTTATAATAATACTAACAGTAAAACTCTCAAAATGATAGATTTCATAAAATTTTGTTCTTGTTTTACATAGTCTCAATTTGTCAGTATCAGAATGACTTTCAAAATAGTTCAAAATTTTCTTATAAAAATATTAATTCAGAAAATTATTTATATAAAGTCAAATATAGAGTATCAAAGAATGTTTATTCATTTGAATAATAGAGAAAGAAAAAAAAATTAAAAAAAAAATGATTTTATGTAAAAATTCAGATTTAGAAGAGATCTAATCGGAACTTACTCCACGTACCTACTCGACAAGTCATTATTTCTACAGTCAGTTTCACTTTTAAGGCACAAACTTTCAACGAAATTTTAGGCACAATAAAAATCTCAAATTAAGACACAAAATTCAAATTCTAGTAAAAATAAATTGTAAAAAAAATAATTCCAAATTTTGTGCCTTAATTTGAGATTTTTATTGTGCCTTAAATTTTGTTGAAAGTTTGTGCTTTAAAAGTGAAACTGACTGTAATAATAAGGGAATACCTTTCGATTTGAAGAGTTTTTTTTCTTCTTTTCATAAAATATCAAAAAAAAATAACCGAACCTAAATCAAATCAAATCTAAGTATTGGAATTATTTAATATGAAATAAATCTTAATAATAATAAAAATATATATAAAAACAGAGAA
Organism: Anaeramoeba flamelloides; assembly: GCA_027625915.1. Taxonomy (NCBI): domain Eukaryota; family Anaeramoebidae; genus Anaeramoeba; species Anaeramoeba flamelloides. The sequence continues at coordinate 26,639 of JANTQA010000069.1, forward strand.
ATTCAATCCAGAATTACTTAACCACTAACCTAAACTTCAAGATCTATCATTAACAATTTACATTAACATTAAAATTAACATTAACATTAACACAAACATTCACATTAACATTAACATTAACCATAAACATTAACATTAACATTAACATTAGCATTAATCATTGATCATGTATCATTCTAGATCTATATAATTTCATAATTGTACTCTATAAATAGTGTCAATATATATTCCACTTGAAAAATCCAATAAATTTACCCACTCACTTCTGTGCCAAAGTTTTCACTTCTGTGCCACCACGGTAGTTTCTTGCACAGCATGAAAATGAAGGGACTTGTATCAACAGTGGAATTTAGCAACATTAGCAAGCCAAGTAACATATTTAGAACAACGAACAACAACAACCATCAACAATCAACAATCAACAACCTCAACAACAACAACCTATCCACAAAAACAACAACAAATCAACTAATCCACAAAAACATATTTTCCTAATCTAATCCAAAAAAACACAAAAACAAAATCAATTCATACTAATTTAATTTAAATTAAATTCATATATATGTAGGATAAGAATCACATTCACAAGATCCATACTAAAACAATGACAATTTATTCAATTTAATATATTCAATTTTAATTCAGTCATTCATTCAATTCAATTCAATTCATTTTGTAGATACACTAATTCATTTAATTCAATACAATTCATTCAAACATACATTCATTAACTTCAAATTATTCAATCTACATTCTTCTAATCTCAATCAATTTTTAATCTGGATCAATCAATTAATCAATCAATCAATCAATCAATCAATCAATCAATCAATCAATCAATCAAATTATCAAATCAATCAATAATCAATCAATTTTCATTTTAATTGCAATTAATCAATTTTCAAATTACAATAAACATTTTGGAAATTTTCAAATTTTAAAATAATTTTGGAAAAACTTAAATTTCACTAACAAATAATATTAGAATTGATAATCATCTTCAAAAATCATAATAATATTGAAAATAATAATATACTTGTTTCAAACCTTAGTGAAAATTGGCAGACATATAAATTGACTTTTTTATTAAATCCAAAAAAGTTTAAAAAATCCCAATAAAAAAAAAAAAAAAAAAAAAAAATCATCAAAAACCAAAAAATCTTCAATTATATCACAACCATATACATTTTATGGTTTCACATAGGGGTTTTTTATAAAATATTTCTTTTCTATTGGAAATTTTTAAAGATTTGAAATTAAAATCTTTTTATGTTTTTGTAAACAAATTCAAAAATTCAAAACAAAGCATATACCATTCCAAGATCCAATTTAATGAACTAATAAAATTTGAAATGGTTTTGACTTTATATTTTAAGTTTCACCAAAAATTTAGAAATTAAGTTTTACCAAAACCATCAAAAAATAATATTTTTCCAAAAATTTATTTAGCATCGAGAAAGGTTAAATTCTAAAAACATAAAAAAACAAAAAAAGGGAAATTTTTGTTCTAGAATAAAATTTCACCCTTTGTTATAGGCTGTCACATAAAAATAAAAAACCTTTTCCTAAAACATGAAAAGTCAAGTATGAATAAGAAAAAAGTATTTATATGTTTTCCAGAGATTTCATAGTTGGGTTGGAACAGTTTTATTCATCAGTCATCATTCATCATTAACAATAATCATTAATCAAAATAATCATAAACAAAAAATACTAAACATCATTATAATTAAATATTAAACAATAATCATTAACAATTAACATTAACATTAACATTAACATTAACATTAAACATTAAACATTAACTATTCAAGATCTATATAATTTCATTATTGTACTCTATATATATATAGAGTGTCAATATATGTTCCACTTGAAAAATCCAATAATTATCCACTCACTTCTGTGCCAGGACGGTGGTTTCTTGCTCAGCAAGGAAATGCATTGTAAACTAGCGACGATGATGGTACACATGATTGTGATTGACCAAGCAACAATAACAGCAACAATAACATATCCACAAAAAAAACAACGAACAACAAAAACATATCCACAAAAAAACAACAATCAACAACAACAACAACAACAACAACAACAACAACAACAACAACAACAACAACAACAACAACAACAACAACAACAACAACAACAACAACAGCAGCAGCAGCAGCACCAGCAACATATCCACAAAAAACAACAATCAACAATAACAACCTATCCACAAAAACCTATCCACAAAAACAACAATAAATCTACTAATCCACAAAAATATATTTTCCGAATCTCAAATAATGAAAATTTCAAAAATTTTAAAATTTCAAAAAGTGTTTTTGCCCATATATGGTCAAAACATGTTTTCAAATTTTTCAAAAATGTTAAAATGAAAATTCTTAAGATACTGAACCTAGTCAAATACTATATTCTAAAACATTGTTTATTTCAAAGACTCAATACACTAACATTATTATTTTCTCCCTAGTCTCAAATAATGAAAATTTCAAAAATCAAAAAGTGTTTTTATTTATATATAGACAAAACATATTTTCAATTTTTTTCAACCAAATTCAAAAATTTTAAATGAAAATTCTTAAGATACTGGACCTAGTCAAATACTATATTATAAAACATTGTTTATTTCAAAGACTCAATATATTGATATCATATTTTTCTCCCTAGTCTCAAATAATGAAATTTCAAAAATTTCAAAATTTCAAAAAGTGTTTTTGCCCATATATGGTCAAAACATGTTTTCAAATTTTTCAAAAATGTTAAAATGAAAATTCTTAAGATACTGAACCTAGTCAAATACTATATTCTAAAACATTGTTTATTTCAAAGACTCAATACACTAACATTATTATTTTCTCCCTAGTCTCAAATAATGAAATTTCAAAAATTTCAAAATTCAAAAAGTGTTTGACCATATATGGTCAAAACATGTTTTCAAAATTTTCAAAAATTTCAAAAATGTTAAAATAGAAATTCTTAAGATAGTGAATCTACCTAAATATATTATTATAAAATATTGTTTATTTTAAAGACTCAACATATTGATATCATATTTTTCTACCTAGTCTCAAATAATGAAAATTTCAAAAATCAAAATTCAAAAAGTGTTTTTATTTATATATAGACCAAACATATTTTCAATTTTTTTCAACCAAATTCAAAAATTTTTATAATAATACTATCATTAAAAACTCAAAATGATAGATTTTATAAAATATTGTTCTTGTTTTACATAGTATCAATTTGTCATTATCATAATGACTTTCAAAATAGTTCAAAATTTTCTTATAAAAATATTAATTCAAAAAATTATTTATATAAAGTCAAATATAGTGTATCAAAGAATGTCAATTCATTTGGATATAGATAGAAAGAAATAAAAATTAAAAAAATGATTCAATGTAAAAATTCAGATTTAGAAGAGTTCTAATCGGAACTTATTCCACGTACCTATTCGACAAGTCATTATTTCTAATAAGGAGAATACCTTTCAATTTGAAGATTTTTTTTCATTCTTTATAAAATTTAATAAAAATAATCAAATCAAATCAAATCTAAGGATTGGAATTATTTAATATGAAATAAATCTTAATAATAATAATAAAAAAAAAATATGATATAAAAACAGAGAAATTCAATCCAGAATTACTTAAACACTAACCTAACCTTCAAGATCAATCATTAATAGTACAGTCAGTTTCACTTTTAAGGCACAAACTTTCAACGAAATTTAAGGCACAAAAAAATCTCAAATTAAGGCACAAAATTTGGATTTTTTTTTTTACAATTTATTTTTACTAGAATTTGAATTTTGTGCCTTAATTTGAGATTTTTTTTTGTGCCTTAAATTCCGTTGAAAGTTTGTGCCTTAAAAGTGAAACTGACTGTAACTTTAACATTAACATTAACATTAACATTAAAATTAACCTTAACATTAACATTAATATTAATCATTATCATTAAATCATTAACATTTGATCATGTATCATTCAAGATCTATATAATTTCATATATGTACTCTATAAATAGTGTCAATATATATTCCACTTGAAAAATCAATAAATTTACCCACTCACTTCTGTGCCAAAGTTTTCACTTCTGTGTCACCACGGTGGTTTCTTGCACAGCATGAAAATGAAGGTACTTGTATCAACAGTGAATGTTTAGCAACATTAGCAAGCAAAGGAACAATCAACCATCAATAATAACAACAACAACAACAACAACAACAACAACAACAAAAACAACTTATCCTAATCTAATCTATCCACTAAAACACAAAAACAAAAACAAACACAAAAACAATTCATCATAAATTAGATCAAATAGATCAATTACCAATAATTCAAACAATTTGATGTTTAACTATAATTATTGAATTTTTACAAAAAAAAAATAATAATAATAATAACACTCATGTTGATAAAAAGATGATTTTAAATGAATTATTTAATTCTAATTTTTGATAATTTCTTAAAATGTGTTTTGATCTAATCTTATATAATAATGGTTAAGAAATTGATTAATTTTCAATAATTAACTGTTGAGAGAAAAAATGTTTGACTGAGAGAAAAATGATTTTCAAAACAATTTTTAATTAGGAATATTAGTAAAATTAAAAATCAAATCCTATTGATAACTAGGTGAATTTTATATAAATCCAGGTTTAAAGGTGTTACAATTTCATTAATCTGTCGTTTGTGCGTAGAATACTCATTTGAATGGATGATAACTAAAGTAGATCATGCTATTTTACCAAAAATCCAAATTTTAGTCTAAAGTTTACTATTAATTCTGAAAATTGTAATTTTTAAACTTGCTTTAGACTATTAAGAGATAAGGTTTTGAAAAGGTATAATTATATTAATCGTTATTCTAATAAGTAGATTATTGTTATTTTCTTTAGCATTATTTAACCAACGAATGAAATTAAAAATGTTTTTCAGTAAAAGTCAGTTTCACTTTTAAGGCACAAACTTTCAACGGAATTTAAGGCACATAAAAAATCTCAAATTAAAGCACAAAATTCAAATTCTAGTAAAATAAATTGTAAAAAAAAAAATTCCAAATTTTGTGCCTTAATTTGAGATTTTTTTGTACCTTAAATTTCATTGAAAGTTTGAGCCTTAAAAGTGGAACGGACTGTAGTGAATTTGTGAATGTATTGAGAAATTGATGATTTCAGTGGACCTAAGTTCATTGTTTGTTTGAAACTAGTCAAGTGCGAAATTACATGAGTTGTTTTATTGATTTGTTTCTTTAATTTCCCATTTCAAGTGTTTTTGAAAATTTTGTGTTAATGTGTTAGTGACTTTAATAGAGCCCAGTAATGTTGCCTATTAAAAGTTTCTCGTGAAAAATTTGACTTTTTGATTGGTTGTTACAGTCAGTTTCACTTTTAAGGCACAAACTTTCAACGAAATTTAAAGAATCCCTCTTCTAGAAATATTTTTAAAATTGGAAATAAACAAGAGTTTTCAAATCTAAGTAATATTCAAATAATTTTCTCTCGCTCGACCAAATTTAGGTAAAAAAATTTAATAGAGATTAGTACCTTAATAATGTTGTTCGAGTGTATAATCTTTAATGTTTTTAATCATTTTACAGAGAAATAAATGTTGAGAATTTCGAAATTTTGATCAAAATTGAATTCTCTTTGTGATAGAGTTCCCTTCATAATTTAAATTGGATTGGATCAAAAAGATTTACTTTTATTTTGTGTGTTGCTAATTTAGTCTTGATTGGTTTTGTATTTGAATTGATAATTTTAATTTTTTTATTTATGTGTTGATGTTTTGTTAATGTTGAATATGATAGTGTTTGTTTATGAATTGTTATATTTATTGTGTTGTGTATTGATTGTTGTATTTGGATAGTTATTAAAATTATTTTACGAGTTAAATAATATGGGAGAGTATTTGGTGATAATTTGAAGTATTTTTTATTGGAGTTTTTATATGGTTTGTTTGTGGTAATGTGTGAGGTTTTTAGATTTGTTGAATGAAGTGTGTAATAGGGATTTTTGAGTGTGTTTTTATTATGATGTTTTTTGAAATGATAAGACATTTGTATTAAAATGATATGTGTGTTTTTGTTTTTGAGGGTGTATTTTGAAGGCCATCTAAAGATGGCCTTTCATTTCTACTAAAGTAGAAATGAGATTATTATATATGTTTACAAGTAAAATGAAAGAATAAAAATTTCTATTCTCTCTCAAATGTTAAAAGAACATCCCTAAAAATGAAAATGAAAATTGTTTGTGAATTACTCAACTGAATTGTAATAATTTTTTGAAATGATCTTAAAAAATAAACTTCATGATTAGAGTTGATAATTCAGAAAAAGTGATTTTTGTAAAAACTCTAAATTTTCAAAAAAATTAAAAATTGGAGATGTCCAAAATGATGAAATGAAGGAGTTAGGAAAATAAATTGATTTTGTAAATATGTTGAAAAACCACCCACAAACAATTGTTGATCGAGTAAATGTAAAGATAACATCAAATCCATAATGTGTGGATTTTTCTATTCAACAAACTCAACAGAAATCTTCTATCGTTAAATCAAGAAAAAAATTCCAGATCAAATGAAACAGATTACTTAACTAGTAAAAATGGAAATGAAAAAAAAAACAATATATACAAATAAATAAATTTTCATAATTTGTGTAAAATCAACATTATTACCAAATTGTATGTAAAAATATAAGATTTTTATTCTTTCAACTGTTTTATATTGTGTCTAAATTGTTTATATTTTTTTCATATATATATATATATATATATATATAAACTCCTTTTCAAACAAAAGGCTACACCTTTCAAATTATCATCAATACTATTGAATTTTATTGTTAATAAGATAATTACTTATTGATGATTTTTATTTTAATTATTCATTTTTTCATTTTTTTTTAATATTTATCGGGTATTGAACAATTGCAAAATGAAACAAACAAGATAAGAAGAAACCAATTTGTAAATAATCTATCAGTATAAAAATATACATAGTTTAAGTTTGATTTCGAATTAGCTAGATATAGAAATTTTGAAAGACCATTATTGGATTGATGTGTGTAACAAAGAAAAGAGAAAATAAAGAAAAAAACAATTTAACAAAATACCCAAATGAATTGCGGTTTTATCTTTAAAATGAGACTTTAAATAACAAAAGTTTGATATACAAAGAGTAATCAATAAAATTTAAAGAACTTTTTCCCCAATTCACATTCTTCAATGGTTTTTATAGATTTTATAATTTTTTTTCCTCAAACAATTTACAAAACTAGGTTACTCATTTCAAATAAAAGTTACACATCAATTTTTAAAAATATTTATATTTAATTTTTATTTTTTTGTTTAAAGAAGTATTATATCTTCAGTATTTGTTGTTTTATGTTTAAAGAATTTCATATCTTTGAGATTTTAACCAGATATTAATTTGATACAATTATTAATAATTCTTGAATATTTGTGTACCAGTTTATTAGAAATAGAGTTTAAATATATATAAGTATATATATATATATATATATATATATATAAATGTATATATATCTTGTTAAGGAATGATGTCTGAATTCTTTACGTACCCAACTCAAATCTTGCTTTTAAAAAAAAAAAAAAAAATACCAAAATTAATTTTACGCACCTAACCTAATAGGTGCTATATTACCTACACCCCCAAACCCCCTGAAGGGGGCTTTCACTCCTACCCTACTTTATGATATTAGATGATTGAAATTAATTAGATTCAAAATAAGAATTGGGTTTATTAAAAATAATATTTTTCAAATCTATAAATATTTGACTTCAACTTTTTAAAGTACAAACTTTTAAAAAGAATTCAATCATACAAAATAAAATTCCAAATCAAAGTATATATTTTGGATTAATAATAAAAATATTTCTGTGTGATTAAAAAGAAAAAAAAAAAAATTCTAATATTCATAAAAAGGAATTTTATTTTATTAAATTGTAATGGCTATGTTGGTAATTGAAAATTTTAAGTATCAGTATATTTAAAAAGAGTATTTGGTGTTGGTAAATCTCACAAATATTTATTCACTGAGATCTAAATAGGAAAAAATGATTTTTTTTATAAGAAAATGTCAGAATTGATCTATCCTCCTCTATGTGGTTATGATGATTTCTGTGATTTCTGTGATTTCTGTGATTTCTGTGATTTCTGTTATTTCAATGATTTCTGTGTTCTCTTCTTGGCTTCTTAAAATACAAAAGAATTTTCTGAAAAAAGGAAAAATCGAAATATTGAGAATATTTTCTTCTAGGTGAAAATTGAAAACTATTTGACCTTGTTGAGAATTATCTAAAGTCGATTTTTTTTAACGTGTATAAGTTAAAGATGAAATGGGTTTTCAATTTTCACCCAAAAGGTCAAAAATCTCAAAAAATTGGAAAAAAATTTGGAATTATTGTTTATAGGTTCATTGTTATTCCCAAACAAATTCTAAATTGAATAAAAACATGGTAAAGGATTTGGTATTGTATTAAATCCACCATAATCCTCATTTCACAACAAAAAATCTTATAACTTTTTTGAAGCTTGCAGCCTTTTCAAACTTTCAAACACTTTTTTACAGTTTACAAACCTTTCAAACACTTTCCAACTTTTTTAAAAGAGGAAATACTTTACAAAAGTGAAAGCTTTGTAATAGTCACAAGATTTTTTGTAGTGTTCCTTAAAACAAAAAGATCATTTTTTCTCAATCTTCTGTTAAGAATTAAAATCTTTATTTTTTAAGATAGAATAAAAAAACTGATTAATTTTTGCAAAATTTTTTTATACTGAATTCAATAAATGTAAAATTCCAAAAAACCTTTATCATTGATACTCCAACCCATTTTATATTGAATTGAACAATTCAGTTTTTTAAGAGAAACAAAACAAACGAAACAAAAACAAAAAA